>WPIO01000048.1:2682500-2740000 GCA_009760855.2 Cristatella mucedo | reverse complement strand
TGTGTCACGGTCGATAGCATGAGAGTAGATCATTTCTCAAGAATTCTGGAAGTAAGCTCCTCATTCTTGGATCTGCATAGTAAAACTTGCCGAGACCAACTGTCTTTAATTCTAGGAATGGAACAGCTGATTTACTGTCCATAGGAGGACCTGAGGGCACGAGCAGGTTGAAACTGGTGCAGCAGGTTACCTAGGTCAGATGTAGCCCTGCCACGGCAGGCCTTGTGGATCAGTGTAAACATTTTTATCATCTCGTGAGGCGGCGCGTGCTGGCACGTGTGCCTGCATAGGGTGTGTGGCTGCCTTCTTCTCCCTTAACGTGTACAATTAAACGCCTGCGGTGGGCGTTAGTTATTTTGCAAGGAAACTGCTGGATCCGTCGTGCAAGCGCTTTCTTGCAATTAATGAGAGCATCGAAGGGGATGCGAGAGCAGCTAAGGGCAGCTGGTAGGGCTTTTCTACCGCCCAAAGGAATCCATACGTGATAAATGTGAGCTGGTTTTCTCTGATGGGAGACATAGTATCCGCGACTCCTACCTTAGCAACTGGGCTTCCACTATCAGAGTGGATGCATCGGTGCTAACGGGCTGCGCTTTCGCAGAGTGTCATCGCATGGGTCCCGCAGCCAGATATCCTATCTGTGGCCGAGCTGCAGCTGCACATGTTTAGCAGTGCCACACGGAAGGAATTTTAGGTTGCCTGCCACCTGCGATAGAGACACGATGGTGGTGCATGCATCGGCAAGCTGGCAATTTTGTGTGTAGCTCGTTCGATCGGTCTGTGCCTGGGGGGAGGGGTCCACAATCGACTGCAGCAGGGTTGGCCGCATGACTGTACATGTTTGCCGTGTGGTGTTGATGTAGGCACGCGAAGAAGGCTGCAGCAGCCGGCTCATAACTTTTTCCACGAAGAGGCAGGAAGTGCGGGCGTCTCCGTAGACTTCCCATTCCCCGTTATTCCATTTGTCTCGCCCCCCTCGGCATGTGACACCTGCTTACTCTGGCTCTGCAAATACGTTAGTTGAAGCCACGGTACTGAGAACCTGAAAAGTGCTTCAAGAATCCTCACCGGGTCCCAGGGTCGGTACAGTGAGTCCTCACCTGTAGATAAGGCCATTCACACGACCTTTTACTATAGTGCCTAGGTAAATGCATTGGCCGTCAAATGAGTGGCAGATTCAATTTGAAGTGGTCGATCCGGTCAAAGTGGTGGTGCCCAGGCCCTTGTTTAAAACTGCTTCTGAACAGGTGAACGGCTGGATTTGAGGCAACCGAAGGTATACCATATCGAATTCAGACGAGCTCCAAACCAGCCATACTAGAAAACGTCGATTCTTTCAATTGGCTGGCTGGAAAGAAATTGTAGAAATGATTCGGCCTCCACGTGTAGACCTGCACGTGTCCTATCTACTGGCCGGGAGGAAGCTGCTATTTATGCAGCTGCAGCAGCAGCAGCAGTCGTTAGAGGCAGTGTGAGGAAGACGCGAGAGAGTCAGAAATGCAAGGTTGTGTACGATTGAAAGTAAGCACAGGTAGTAATGGTGACGAGGCGTAAGGCAAGCATCCACTCTACGTGCCGCTGCCGTCATCAGCATCACAACATTTCCGAGCTCTGGAAGGGCTGCTGGTTCCAGACGAGCACTTCTCACTGTGATGGGAATGCTCCTCAGACCCAGCTCCCTCACCCTCTCCCCACTGGCAGCTTGCCCCTGCCGTCCTTGTGTAGGTGGTTTTCCCTGCTGCAATATTTCTGTAACCCTAAACTTTGAAGTTTCATGCAGCTGCCTATTCACACCAGACAGCATCCGGCCTGTGGTTTTGTTCTGTTTCTGATCGCCGAGCTGCCTCGGATCCTTGCGACGTACACGTGTGCCGCTTCACACATCTTCGGTCAAGCAGTAGGACCTGTGACCACTTTCCAAAGCGGGCCTGGAATGCCAAGATTCTTGCTGCCGATCATGGGTGCTCCCCTCTTAGCAGCCTGAAGTGATGACGTGGCAACTAGTATGGCTATTCGCTGACGATTTGACTCCGAACGTTTGCCTCGATTCAGCTCCACCGAAGGCTGCTGCTGACAGCACTGCACATCTGCCTCCACAGATTGTCTCGGTCCTCGTGCATTGTGACAGCAGTTTTGTCCTTTTTTAGCCAGTGGTTGGTTCTATGCCCGGCAGATCATGTGTGTGCTTATGTTCTCACATCTATTTAAAGTATTCCCATTGAGAGATAGCCCCAGGGGACTTAATGCCGGGTTTTCCCTTGGTTTTCCCTTGATTTGGCCCCTGGGTCATCTTTGCAAGTAGTGGAACCGCATAGGTATAGGTCTTGCATCTTATGCACACTTTCTACCCTTTCAAGATCAGATAAGGTGGATGGTACTACCAATGGCTTCGCTGGCATCGAGTCATGGTCTTAAATCGCTTCGAACCATGACTCCCCCCACATCGTAAGTGTAAAGCTTACTCTGAGCTTTGACTGTGACCTTATTTTTTGCACATTCAGTGTTACCAGAGTGAGAGGTAGGCCACACTTTGCCGGTGCCGATCTCTTCGGGAGATTCAATATGCTTTTTGCTTTGCAATGCATGGGATATCTCCCTATCTAATGTGAAGGCAGATAGACCAATACATCAATCAACTAATGGTTCGGTGGAGTCATTACCTAACTCAATCAGATTGAACTTGGTAGCGGATACTGTCTGGAGCATAATCAAAATCTGCTGCCCAGAGGCACTTAATGCTGCTGCCTTGAGCAGTGCATGCTGCAGTGACATAACTTGAATTAGCCTGCCGTTAGTTATAATAACTCCTGTGGCTGGCATCGGGTCCACAGCTGATTCATCGATCTGTGCCTCAGTTGCCTCCTGCTGCTTGATCTACCTTCTCAATCCTTGTGCCGGATATAGCAAGTGTGAAGCAGCACTAATTAGTGTAAATCATCCTTGGCTGCTTGGGAAATGCTTTTAAAGAACATAATAGCATCAATGGTGGGCAAGCTTCTTGGTAGAGCATGGTCGTGGTCGGTCCGGGCTAAGCCCTTGTGTTTCCACATTAGCCTACCAGCTGGCTGATAGCGAGCCCAAGGCTGCGAAGGCTGCAGCTCTCTTCTCTTTGAGCCCACTGCCTGAAATGGACCGATGGACCGTCGGCAAGTGTGAACGGCTTGAGTTTGGGTTATGCCGTGGTGCCGGTGGTGATCTGCACTGCCACTGCTGAAGCTACTGCTTTGATTGCTGCTGCTTCGATTGCTGCTGCTGCTGTTCCTGCTGCCACTATCCCCGCTGCCACTATCCCCGCTGCCACTATCCCCGCCGCCACTATCCCTGCTGCTGCTGTCCCTGCTGCTGCTGTCCCTGCTGCCGCTGTCCCTGCTGCTGCTGTCCCTGCTACCGCTGTCCCTGCTACCGCTATCCCTGCCTCTGTGGCTGCTATTCCCACTGCTGCTATCCAGCCGAGGCTCATTGCCCTTGTTCGTTCCTCGGTTTCTATGCTCAGGCTGGCATCTGATTATGCACATCAGTTTGATGAAACTCAAGGCAAGATTTTTGGCTAGCCCCTACTGCAGACAGGCTACGAGTAAAATAAATGAGTGATGGCTGTAGAGGCCCTCCGGATTCTCTTAGTGTTTCTTTCAGACCAAGAGAAAAACGATTACATGCAATAGAGCATACTCAGCGATTGCTACAAAATTCAAATGTGTCATTTGTATTTCGCCCTAAGAGAGCTTAATATTAATCCAGGCGCTGCACACATGCTGCCGTAGGGCTCGAGTCCACGACCTCGGTCGTTTAGCTCGAGTGCCTCACCCTGGTTCAAAGCAGGGCGGCAGCTGGCTGAGGTTGTGCTCAGTGGGCGGCTCCGGCAGTGAACCACTCAGCGGCTTTCTGAGCCGTTGAGTGAACTGCGAGGCGACCTGCCATTGCTGCTTGATCCATTGTGCTAATCTTCTGTCTTACTTGGAGAGTGCTCAAAGGGCTAGCGTCGGTTAATTTGCTTGCTCTTCGGTCAAGTTTGAAGGCCTTTAAGGATTCAGAAATGCAGATGGATTTATAAAGTGTATCCATGGCCTGACAGACCCTGAGGCATGCTGGCACGGTCGCGGTGGCATGGTCGCATTCGTTTTCACTGTTTCGTAGCATGTTATTAATCGATGTGAGCACAGCTGCTCATCATGCTATGCTCTTTGGAATCGGGTCTAAATCCATTCCGGGCCATGCCCTGAAGCAAGCTTTAACAATAAGACCACTGTTTTTCTTTTACCATGTCTGACCTGTGGTCCACATTTGCACAGCAATAAATATCCAACCACTTTCATGTCGTTCTCTTGGATAAGCTTGCACCTCTCAGTTACCAGGCTCAGGTTTCTTCTTTGGCTCTGCACGTCTAGCCTTTGTGCAAAGCAACCTGCCCTCGGGCGGTGCCCTTCAGCTGCACTAGTTTCTGACAGCATATGGACATCAGACATGCCTGATGCTCAAACAGTAGAAAAATTTTGATCGTCGATGTCATTATCTCGGTCTAACTAGCCGAGAGTAGGCTTATTGAGCTGGTCGGGGTTTTGCTTATGTGCCATTCTTAATTTAGGCCGACGAGTCGTTGGTACCATTTTGAATATTGCATGCCCTGTATTAGTTCCAAGAAAGGCCTCAGTTGCAGAATGCGGTCGATGACCAATCAGCTGTGCCGTGCCTTTGCCACAAACAGCCCACAGACTCTACCACAGCTAAAGCATCTGAACTAAAGCATCTTTCTGAAGTAGCAATGTCATCACCATGCGATGCTTTGCGACTTGGTTTGACCTGTGCCACGGAGCAACTATTTGGACAATCACTGCTGTGGAAACCCTGTCTTCCAGTGTCTGCCTCTGTCAGATATCTGCCTCGGTCCGGTGTCTGCCGCGGTCCGGTTTCAGCCCTGGGCCCAGTTTTCCCCAGCCAGTTAGCTTCAATATATGCATGCACGCACACACAGTGTAAGGAGGCTAGAGCCAAACAGAGCAGCCAGGCTGCTTCGTGCAGTTCCTAGTGTTAAGATGCAGATAGACGTTTGACGACTGTTTGCATTTACCAAGAACACATTTTTCTCATTCATATGTACAACTTGTGGAGGACGAGTTTTTCAAATACTGTAGAATTTGTACCCAGTCCTTCTGGCTTACTATCAAGTCTCGTCAGGAAATTGCTTCGACTATTGCCGCTCGCTGAATGCACCGTGTCCATAGGGAGCCATGTCTATAGGACGCCATGTCCTTAGCGTGCCTTCTCCGAAGCACACTGTGTCAGTGGTGTTTTGCATTGGCAGATGCTTGATTCGTTTGCTGCTGTAGTGCGAGAGGCCAAGAACCTCATACCGATGGACCCGAATGGATTGGCAGATCCTTATGTCAAGGTCAAGATAGTGTCCACTGCCAAAGATCTCCATCGCTCCGGCAGTAAGAAGCTGAAGACCAGCACCGTGAAGGAATCGCTGAATCCGACTTGGAATGAAGAGCTGACTGTGTAAATACTGGCAACCCCCTTTCACATGTGCCTTGTAGCAGCTGCTGCACGTGCATGCGATGGGATGTGCGGAGGTAGATCTCATGACGACGCTTGCTGGGAGGCCCGGGTTTCTGCCCGGCAGCTGTGCCAGCGATGGTTGAGTTGTGCACCCGCGCTGCTTGTTGACTGCTCTGCAGTCGGTCCGAGCACTTGCTAAGAGCACAATTACCCATGTTGCAGCAAGAAAAAAGCCGAGGGTGAGGGGTGGTAGGGGTGCTGTAGCTTGTAGCACTATGTGGCTGGAATTATTCTCTGACCATTGAATGAATGTTGCCCTGTGGTGGACATTAGAAGCTTCACTGCATCTTTGGGTGAGTAGCCTGCAGTTGCCCACCATGGACGATATTCTACCTGTCTTGGACGAATGGGCTGAGCCAGCCTCATGGGACTGCTGCCCCCTGCCCCCTCGCCCCCTGCATCCCGGAAGGGGCCTGGGGGCATGCCTGCTGGATCTGCTAGTGGCCTCATCGTGGATCTGGAAGCTGTAGGGCAATTAGATAGATGCTGTCCACAGGCTGAGCACAGGGTAGCAGCTCTGGGAGGTGGAGGTGTGTATGTCTTTATTAGCCAAGCCTGAGCTGGAGTCAATGTTGCTCCGGCTCACTCTTCTCCTTGCTGGTCGTACTCATATAACGACCACTAATTTGTTATTTTTGCCACCTCTCCGGGTATGCTTAAGGCAGGCGTTACTAGGGATCTGCTCTGCCCGGGGGTCATTATGGCACAAGTCTCACAAGCTGTTGGCAGACGACATCGGTTCCCCTGGGCATGCTTCTCCGTGGTAATTGTATTTGTTGTGAAACCGAGTACGAATCTAACGATCGTTTGCAGCAAGAATCGTAGGTGTATAATCTACTTATGGGCAGTGTAAGCACGGCAGCTTTACCCAATTAAGGCAATTTTTTTAATTGTCAGTCTGTCACGCTGAACGAAGCTCGGCGGTTTAAAGGATCGTCACTCACTTGATTTGTCAGTAGTAGCCTTGAAATCGCCGGTGCCGGCACTGGCTGCTAACTTGCGGCTGCTTGCCATCGATGCGGTTATCCGTGCATGGCTGCAATGCCGAGACTTTTGCATGCTCCTGCTGACCACTTTCTCGGTCTCGTTCGATCAAACCTGTCAGATGCTCCATGGCCCCCCCTGTTCACTGCAACACTAGATGATTTGGTCCTAGCCTAGGGGTTAGGTGCTTGCCCTTCACTGCCCATGTCGAGAGTTCGAATCCTGCAGCAGACACTTCTTTATTATTGCCCACTGCAAGCGTGAGTGATTGCAGGCAGCTAGGGCAGCTGATCTTTGACGGCTCTGGTAAATACCAAAGCGCTGCTGCTGCCCTCCATGTGAGTACACGATAGGCTGAATGGCCTCTTACGACGGCCTTCAAAGTACTCGCCGATGGCTGAAAGGTGCAAATTAGCAATGGTGCACAGCGAGTTGAGACTGACAGCATGCCGGAGGGCCATCGGCCTGCACTCTCTAAGCTGGCTCAGCCGTGACACGGCCTATGAGCACACCTACCTATAAGCATACCGACATTTCTTCTCGGTAGCGGCCATGAGAAGAGCCTACAGATGGCTTCTCTATAGTTGTGGCAACTTCCATGTGTGGCATACTTCCATGGCATACTTCCATACTACCTGTTGGACCCGATTAGTTGTGACCGATGCCTCCTGTTTTTGCACGTCAAAGGCAGTCAAAATGACTGTGGGCGGTTCAGTCACGTGCTTCAAATTTAGTTCATCGCTGTGTGAAGCTGATTGGGACAGTTTAAATGCCAAGGCAGTTATTAGATGGGTCTCCCAAGAACAGTCTGGTCACAAAACTTTGTAGCTAAATGTAATAACTTGCATACAGTCAGGATCGTAAACCGACGGTGCAGCATTGAGACTGAATGTGGGTTTGTCTTGGCTGCATGTACAAGTAATTGATCATGGGGCATTGCTTCTCTTGCAGTGAGTTGTAAAACCTGTATAGCGAGGTAACTGTCCTGTGTGACTAAACTATCTGGTACTTGCACCATCTTATAATATGTCGGTTGCCTCGAGATCCAAGTTCAGCTCTCCAGACTTCCGAGAGCCCTGCTTAGAGCTGCTAGAACACAGGCTGGATTTCGAGACTTGTCTTGCTATCGATTGATTGTGGACCACTAATTGGGTTGTGCCACGCGATGGCTTGTTTGTTTGGTCCTAGTGCCACACTCACGACCTACGCAATGCACTGGATTGTGGGTTATGGAGCTTCGCAATTCTTGCAATGGTTGTAATTACTTTTGTATAGATTAGTTCACTCTTAGCATCGTGGGCTAGCCCGAAAAAGCCTGCAGGTGCATGCTGAGTTTGGCCACAGCAATGCCCTTAGCTCTGGCTTGCACCATCGCCTCCATATCTGTGTGTGACTGATGCTGTTGCAGTGGCTTCCCGAGCACAGAGTGATAGCCTAGCATAGCTCTTTATTAAAAGGTTAGCATTCGCCGGGGGGGTGGGGTGGCTTCTGATCGGCATCCGAAGACGAGTGTGTTGGAAGAGTCAAATTTGGTGGTAGTAGGATCAGATCACAAGATTGTTATGATCCAGGCCAAACTTGGATTACCGATATTTCTATTGTCCGGCAACGTTGAGAGGAACTACAAAAAGGATTACTTTTGAGGCTCTTTTAGTGTTTTTCTTTGTTAAGATGCTTGTCCACAGTTAGTGCTCATCACTGCATAGCCAGCCATTTGAGTAACTTCCAACTGGATTATATCCGAACAAACCCCTGTTTCAAGCAGATTGCCGACGGGGTTGCCGAGGTCATTTATTGAGCTCGACTACCGTTTGATTAGTGTAACTGACTCGGTGATCTAAGCTCGATTTTGCCCAAATGTAGGGTGCCAGTACCATAACCCCCAAAAGGGGGCAGACGTTAAGCAGCCGTACTGGGCTGTCGGTGTCTGCTAGCGTTGGGTATTGTAACCGCTGTGGTTGGGCGGCAAGTATACCATCTGATTAACAGAATATTGTTCGAATTGCTAGCTGCCCGACATCAAGCAGATCGTCGGGCATAATTGTGTTGCGTGCCTGCAGACTGTATTCAGTTTTAAGGAGAGATTCATTCGATCCATTTACGATGTAACATCTAGACAGACCGTTTTTCTTCTTTGCTGCTTTTTCCTCTTCCTCTATCTATAGGTGCACGACGACGGGAAGGTATGCGTGCGTGTGGACTTTAAAATGAATCCGACAAGTTTGGTGCCGAGCTGGTTTGGTCTAGCGGTTAAGGTGCTCGCCCCGACCAAGGTCTGACTGAGGTCGTGGGCTCTAGCCCCGAGGCATATGTGAAGCGCCTGAATAGAGATTAAGTTCTCTTGGGGTGCTATATAAATGAATTATATTATATTTATACTCAGAACGACTATGTAGATTCAATGTATTCACTGTGCCTGTGTCAGTCACGCACCTAGGCAAAAGCTGGGGGGGCCAGCGGCCCCGAGCCCCCCTTGGACCGGAATGAAGGAGGCAGAGTCCACGGCCTTGCCGACCGACACGCTTTTCATAAAAATGTTAGTACTGCTGTCATCTGTGCACACTTGAATGCCCAACATGGGGACTGCGCACGTTTTCTCTATCACATCCTCTGGTCCGGGTTCCCTAGCCCTCTGGCCATGCGCATGTGCACGTGAGCGTGTGCGTGCGCGACTGTGCGCGCGTTCGCGTCGCCTTCGCCAGTGTGAGCTGGTGCGTGCGTGTGCGTGGGCACCAGTGCTTCCGCTCCTGTGAGAGTCTGCTGGCAGCGCTGGCTCCCATTTGCGGCTACTCTCGCTTAGTCGACAGCCGACTGCCCTGCCTGCCGAACCAACGGGCGAGGGGATGATGGGCCTCACACGGGTCAGGTCTTGTGGTGCTCAACGAGTACAGGAAGTCAGGTCGCCATGCACGTACCCAGCACGTGTGACCTGCTGCAGCACGCTGCGCTGGCTGCGGGTGATTTTCGGTGCCCCTTGGACGTCCGGCCTTTGCCCTGCGGGGCAAACACCACTCGGGCCGGAAGAGGAGGAAGAGGCTGCTGTGCCTAGGCTGCTGCTGCTCGCGAGGGCAGGTTTGCTAGCCGCCGGCCGCACGATGGCTAGGCAGTCGAGACGTCAGCGCGCAGCAGCTGCCCAGCTCAGCTCCCTCGAGCAAGCGCTCTGATCAGTCCTCACTGGTCATATGCATGGCCAAAGGCGCGCCGTGGCTCGTGGCCGTGGCTCGGCCGTGCAGCGCCTGCGGATGCTTTCGCAAAATGGCAACGCCTCGAGGGAGGCAATGGGTAGAGGGTGTGAACCTGACCAGGTAGCCTACCATAATTTCTGCCCTTGGGTAAGTGGCCTTTGTCAATGTAGGTTCCAGCTGGTGTCTAATTGCAAAAATTAATTATAAGGGCTTCCTGGTTACCAAGAACATATGCAAACGTAAGTGTGGCTGATCCAGCTACTATATATATATATATATATATATATATATATATATATATATATATATATATATATATATATATATATATATATACTTATATACACACACACACATATATATATATATATATACTTATATACATACATACATATATATATATATATGCATACATACATATACATATATACATACATACACACATGTACATATGCACACACACACACACACACACACACACACACACACACACACACACACACACACACACACACATATATATATATATATATATATATATGCATATATGCATGCACACACACACACACGCACACACATACACACACACTAGCATGCACTAGTAGAGCGCTATGGCCGCTCATAGCATCAAGACAGGCATACAGCATCAGTGGAGGAAGAAAGCATCAAGACTAGGAGGAATTTAGTCTGGGTCTTGTCGGTTGTTTGTGTGTTAAACCCTGATCTTACCTTGTCGGATGCAAATGTCTTAGTCATTCATCAACCTTCATCTACTGGCTAAATAGGGCTGCTCGGTAGAGAGAGCATCTGATAAAGCTATTTTAGTTGCAGTTCCTTGCAGTACAACCAAATGTAGATCCGGTAGTTGTAAGAAGTGAGACAATTATGAAGCACTGCCCTCTAAGCTGCTCTGGATAATGGCTGCGACTGGAGTTTATCCGCAGCTATTATTAAAATTATTAATAGCCCTATGACTAAAGTGCATTGTACGGCTATACCCCTTTGTATTTGAGTCGACGATGTAAGTTAGGATAATAGGCAGAATAGAGCAGACTTGTGTTTGTAGCAAAATGATCTCGTTTTGGTGCTTTGGGCATCACTCTTTTGACGGGTAGCATCGGGAGGTGACTACAGGCAGATGCTCTTGGGCGTGCATTTGGACTGGTTTTGCAGCCGGGAAAGTGGGTCAATGTTTGGCCGTCTGTCTTCGGCACATGTGTGTCTGCATTGGAGCTACGCGTACGACTCGCCTGCCATGCCTTGCTGTGCCACTCGCTGTGTTGGTCACTCGACTCGAAGGTGCCTCCCCCCCAGCACCCGGTCTTATGTTGTGTTTGTGCAAAAGATGTAGTTCAGAGCCGTTTAACTGTAACAGTTGGCATATCTGACCGGATTTGTGCTACAAGAGGAATGGAACTGAGATAGGTCACTGGCATAGCGCTTTCAGCATGTGATGCATTGGTTAAAAAAATCTGCCAATCGCTTTGTCAAGGGCCTTGTTGTGTCTTTAGTAAACAGGGATATATATATATATACATATATATATATATATATATATATATACACCGAGAAAATCATGTACTGATTGAAAATGCTACTCATAGTAGTTAGTTACTGCTTAAGGATATGGATGAGACTGCAGTGCCATTCGAAATAGCACCCAGGTCAGCTATCAGCCATGATCAAGATGGGGATGATGATGGTATGGCCGTGGAGTATTTTCTTGTAGAAAGCGTATTTTGAGCCATGGATTTGCATATAAATGTAATGTTAATGTATCTCCGTCTGTAACTCCACAAAATCATAAAGACCATGTGGGTGTTACGCAGGAGAGTTTTGTATAGCACACTCACAGCCTAAGCAGCTTTCGGTATGCAATCGGTAGCCAACAGATTTCATCTCATGCAACAAAGAGAAAATGGGAAGCATAGCAGAGTCAGGAGAGCAGTTGAGGTAGTGCGTAGCATGGAAGTAGCAGCTCAGGACCGCTGTATTTGATGTGCCATAGTCGCCAGCAGGAGCGTAGTTGTCGTTGCGTAAGAATCGTGGAAGCGAGTTCCACTGTCTAGGACCTGCAGAGCTCACGATTCTGTAACCAACAGTCTTTAAACAGAGGAATGGAACTGCTAATTTATTTTGTATACATGACCTGAGGGCACAAGGTGGCTGAAACTGGTGCAACAGTTCAGCTAGGTATGGAGGAGCCAAGCCGTGGAGAGCCTTGTGGGTCAGCGTAAGAACTTGTAAAACTACCGAGAACCACTTATTATCTCGTCCACCCTAGCTCGGATCAAGTACTGTCTGCATTGCCTGCTCTGCCTTGCCAGCTGCCCGACCGTGGTGGACATGAAGGTCCAGACTATGCTGGATCCCTCACTGAACTATATAATGGACTGGCACGTTAGCCTGAAGTTTCGGGAAGGTCTTGAAACAAGCAGTGACCGTAATGTATCTAACTTTTTTTTATACACAATTAACCATCACTTCGAAGGCAAGCAAACTCGAATTAGTTAAGATAATTAAGGTAGGTGACTCCACACTGCATTAAAGCCGCACACCTCTACAGTGAAATCTGTAGTATAGCCACAGACCTCTGCATTAAAGTTTGTAGGTCATTCCCCCCCCCCCCGACATTTCTCCCCTGGTGGGCCCTAGGACATTCCCCCCCTGGACGTTTCCCCCTGGGGTAGGACATTTCCCCCTATGTTGATGAATGCATAACTAAGAATACAGTTATATATATATATATATATATATACGACACATGATGATACAATACACGATATATATATATATACACATGATGATTAAATGAAGTTCACGCTCTATTGAAATAAAACCAACTCAGTATAATTGGAAGGATGGATGGATGGATTGGAAGGATGGTTTCTAATGGAGCGAGCGGCAGCAGCAGCTGTGACTGCGGTGGCACACACACACACACACACACACACACACACACACACACACACACACACACACACACACACACACACACACACACACACACACACACACACACACACACACACAAAAGAACCACAGCATACTGGATTAGATTGATATGATTGGTTGATCATGACCCCGGATGGTTTAATTCAATCTCGCCGGAATGCTGCTTGTCGTGCATTGAATAACACACGTGTCAGTTTGTCTGGATATGGGAAAAAGTTAGTGGAAATGCCGACACCGTCGACATCCATGCGTGACTAATCAGGGTGGTGCTAGGAGGACATCAATTGATGTGTGATGCAAGCCCAATGGGTGTGCTCCTTAAGACCGAAAGCCAGCAATGTCAAAAGCGATTAGGATTTTTTCATTGCCAGCTAGATTAACTGCTTACTTACGAAAGAAGCATCAAGCAGGAGCCACTACCCAGTTTTCGGCTTCTGCTCGAACAGATCGAACAGATTTGGCCTCAGCCTCGATGACTTAATTGCTCACTGCACATGTTCACTTCTTAAATTACAGATTAGGTAGACTAGCAGAATCCAGTTAAGTTGAGTGCATCTGAGCTGCTTGCACGATCTGCCTCCTGCTTGCTCGGCTCGACTCTTGCTGGCTGCAAATTGTGCTTATGCTGCTAAACCCGATGGCAGCGTACTGCTTTGCTCTGTCAAGGCATGTGCCGGCTCCATTGGTAATTTTGAGGGGTTTGAAGATTAATTGACCTCATGTCAGCCTCACTGCTGTGTGGAGTGCTTCTGACCATACCTTGGCGTACCCTTTCTTTCTTGCCTTTTCTCGGTAATCGTGTCTAATACATCTACTTTCGATGGGCTTGTGTACTGCTGAGTACCCATAGTGTTCAATGGTCAAGCGCATGCCATGCATGCATGTCTCACGTACCCCGCTCTTTAGGTGGTCCCCTGAGACTTAGCTCATGAGGCGATATACACCGGCCTAGAGACTGCCGGTCCATATCGACAGATCAGCCCAGTGTTCAGCATATGCGTACACAAAGCTAGAGGTAGTCAAGTGCAATCAGGCGATTACAGCTGGTGCAAAACTCCGCAGCTAGGCTTGTCTGTCATAAGCATCACAGTTGCCACATCACACCACTTCTTGCCGACCTGCACTGGCTCCCAGTCAAGCAACGGATCGACTTCAAGGTTTGGTCGCTTACTTTTAGGTCATTTCATTCTTTGGCTCCAGCCCATCTCTCAGATCTACTCCCCCACCAGGCCAAGTATCGTGCCACCTGCTTTTCGGAATCCAACAGTTTACCACTACCTTGTACAAACCTCAAATCCTTTGGAGACCGTGCATTTAGTTCGTATGCTCCCAAAGCCTGGAACTCCCTCCCGACTTGCGTCAGAACATCCCCTGACTTGACCACATTTAAAAAGAACTTAAAAACACACCTATTTAGGACAGCATTTATTGGGTCCCTGTGATTCTTCCTTCATGCGCTTATGCATGCTGACACTATGCATGCTGCCACTAACCACATTTGCATGCTAACCCTTTGCATGTCACCCCTAGCCATGTTATTCATGTTGTTTATCAAGCATGATATTATTCACCATTCAATCCCGTTTCCCTTTGCAGCAAATGTAAAGCGCCTAGAGAGAGATTGAGTTCTCTGAGGGCGCTTTATCAAGTGCATTATTATTATTATTATCCTGCTTTGAAGGGCCCAAACTGCGGATTTCCCTCCCCCATTCTTATGCCGAGGTGGGTCAATATGCAGCACTTATGTGTGAATACCTTTATCTTTGGCTTCGTCTCATACTCCAACAAATCTACAGCTTTCTCTCATTTTTCTCATCTCACTCCCTTGCTTACTTAACTTCCAACTAGTCTCCGAAGGAAGGGAAGGGTCTGGACAGCACGGTTGAATCGCTTTTGCTGCACCGTGGATGGGGGCAGTACGCTTTCTGATCTTGGCCCAGAAGTAAGGTGCTTGCACTTCACGACCCAGGTCATGGGTTCAAGTCCTACAGCAGGTAATCATTTATTGCCAACTGCAAGTGGGAGTGATAGCCGCTAAAGCTCTTTGCTGCTATATAAATGAAGCTGTTGAATCAGTCGATCTTTCCTCAACATATTTAGCTGTGGTGTGGGTGAGTGCCTATGGCCTGCCCAAGTTTGCCATGGGCTTCGGTAGGAGTATCATCTCTTTGTTCTAACTACTGAAGGGTTAGCCTTGGCAAATATCAATTGATTCGTGGGATACTGGGATGTTACACTCGGATTGATTCGATGTCACTGTGTATTAATGTAAGGGTGTTCCCATGTGACTCGTAAGAAGTCAATCTATTAACGCTTCTTTATAAACAGATAAACCTCGTTAAGCAAAGTTCATTGCTCTCAGGTGTTTCCTTAGCTTCAGGCCCCTCCGGAGACAATTAATTAGTTATGACTGTCTTTCGTTAAAAGTCTATTGGTGACAGATACTTTTGTCCTGCAGGTCTTACTCTGTGGAGCTAACTTCCAGACTTATTGCACAGAAAATATATTTTTCTCTTTCTGTCAATACAGACACATCTTTTTCAGTTGTACTTCACTGCTACTTCGCTGGTATTTGTTTCCTCAATTGCCCCCTGTTGTGCCCTTTATCTCACATGTTCTTTGTTAGATAGTTTGATGTTTGTTTGCTAATGGTGGCATATCAAAAGTGGCTTGGGCTTTGGGGGTATGCTGCTGGCAACTTTTCAGTATAACTGTCACTTGTTCCTCATCGCTTTGTGACATTGCAGCTGGATATATGCAGGTATATATTCACCGGTTTCTTCCTGTATACATCCTCTGACTTGACATTTAAAAAAGCTAAAACACGTCTTTCTCATGCACTGTCCACATGTAAACCCATTATGTTATTATTTACGCTGAAATTGCCATGCTGTGCAGTGCCTGGAAAGAGATTCAGTTCTCTTAGGGTGCTGTGCAAATAACTATCATTAAATTATCAATATATGTAAATAGAAGTATATGCTACACAAGCATATATATATATATATATATATATATATGTATATATATATATATGCTACACAAGCATATATATATATATATATATCGTGTATTTTTAATGTACTCACATGATTTCAAAATACAATGCACCTGGAAGCAATCTGTACGTGGACTGTGACAAAAAAGAATTTCTTTTCGATCGTTCGGAGAAGGTCCGATCCTGCAACCACTGGGTTGCTGGTCCAGTGCTCTAACGATCGAGCTATCGAGACTGCTTGTTGGTGTTGGAGCAGTTTGAGGGAAGACGTGTGAAAGTAAGGAAGTAACAATCAGTAAGAAAAGTGGGAGACACTATTGTGCTGTAGCTGGACCGAGGCTTATACAAAGAAATAATTCTCATTTATATAGGACCCCAAGAGAACTTAATCTCAATCAATTTAATTCTTTTTGATTATATACTTATATTATTATATATAAATGTATAATAAATAATTAACAGTTTACATGTATGTTTATGGATACAACATGGTTTCCAAATGGAAACTGCCCGACATGCAGTGGACTTTCACCAAAGATTTATAACTTCTTATAATAATAATAATAATACATTTGTGTAGCACTCTCAGAACTGAATTTCTTTCTAGGCACTTTACAGATGCTGTATAGAAAGCATCATTACCAAATGACTGGTGGTAAGTGCACACGAGAGACAATCGCGAAGACTCACCAAATGCTGTTGTAAACAAATGCGTTTTAAGCTTCTTTTTAAATGTCGTCATATCAGGGAACGTTGTGGTGTGTGTCGATATAACTTATTTCCAGGCTAGGAGCACAGGAGCTAAAGGAACGGTCTCCAACGGTTTTGAGGTTCGTACGAGGTATGGCTAAACGATTCGAGTCAGAATAGCAGGTGTACGATTCTTCGCCTGGTGGGCAAGTAGTTGTGATAGGTAGGCTGGAGCCAGAGAATGAAGGGGCGTAAAATTGAGTCACATAATCTTGAAGTCGAAATGCTGCTTGATTGGGAGCCAGTGCAGGTCGGCAAGAAGTGATGTAATGTGGCAACTTTGAAGCTAACGACAGACAAGTCTAGCTGCAGAACTGCAAGTGCCTGATTGCACCCACCGGTAGACCAGCTAGTAGTGAGTTACAGAAATCGAGACGGGATATCACAAACGTATGGGCCAGTTTCGATGTAGTATCCGTGTCTATGCAAGAGGTTCAAGCAGCACAATAGCGTTCAAATACTCTGGAGTATCCTTGTGAGATATTACCGAAATCATGTTTATCTGGTCATATACCGATCTTGTTCAATCTAAAAGGTGTGCCCTCATCCACATCCAAAACCATCTGAATCGCGAAACCTCAAGAACTTTGACATCGATGCTGTCAGAGCGAAAATAGCATCTTCGCTTTTGCTGCTCAAGCCCCCATCCGACCTGTCATCCTTGGTAGAATACTACAACACTACACTTGCTGACGTGCTTAATGAGTTTATGCCAATGACAAAGTGTAATGTGCGCCCTCACCCAGAAGGCCTATGGTTTACCACAGACTTTAAACTAGCTAGGTCTACTAGGCGCAAGCTTGAGAATGGCTATTCCTACCACCAAGTTAAATCTCTATTTTGGCACTTCATTAGGATGAGGGCAGCATATTCCAGTCAGCCATGAAGCCAAACTAGTGGGTAGCTTTTTAATGTTTCTTCTATACTTGCTGCATTAGGTCACTTAACTAATTGTGACTAATAGGAGCTTATCTCCCAGTAGATGAGCTGCTCTCACTATGGATGATCTGCTCTGGTCGTGTATTAGCCGAGCTGCCATGAGGCGGAGCCAGTACAGAAAAGATACCCACCCATCCTGAAGAAATACACTGAGCAAAAATCGCCTCCGTTTTCAGAGTCATTGTTGCAGCATTGATATCCAGACAGAGATTTCTGGGCATATTATTGCATAATACACAAAAGGTCCTAACAACATTTGTACTTTTACATATAGGCAGAGTTGTCAGTGCAAGTTGACCCATGCGGTCGAAGCAATTCGAAGTCAGATCAACGTGTCGTAACAACTTCTTCTAGTGTAAGCACTAGCCAAGTGTTGACAAGATCTACATTTTGCATTAATGTACTCAGAAGCAATGATAATAATAGTCGGTCGTTTGTATAGTACTATAAGATAACTTAATCTCTATCCAGGCACTTTACAATGCATTGCAAGAGAATCGATGATGATCTGGATACCAATGCTGCTATGCAGACATAGAGATAAACCTCAAATCATTTGGAGACCTGCCGGTAGTTCGTATGCTCCCAAAGCCTGAAACTCACTACCGACTTGCGTTACGACATCTCCTGACTTGACCACATTTAAAGATAAACTAAAAAATATCTATTTAAGACAGCATTTAGTGGGTCCCTGTGATTCATCCTTTTTGTGCTTAAGCGTGCTGACACTGTGCATGCTGCCATTAACCACACTTGCATGCTGAGCCGGTGCATGTCACCCCTACCCATGTTATTCTTGTTGTTTATCAAGCATGATACCACTCACCATTTGACCGTGTTTCCTTTGCAGCAAATGTAAAGCGCCTAGAAAGGGATTGAGTTCTCCGAGGGTGCTTTACCGGCTGTATTATTATTATTAGAGAGAAAAGGCGATTTTTTCTTGCAATACTTCTTCCCAGCGGATTTGCCACGGAGCAAATAAACTAACTCCATTTTCCCACCCACCACATTGGCACTTTCCGTGCCATCCATCCACCAAACGATGGATGGTGTTGTTGTTCAAGTTTCGGCCGGCACCTAAGATTGGCTGTGCTTAGTGCCTCATCACTAGCCAGGGGTTTTGGCAGTGCCTACTTGGCTGGGGTGAGGGCCACCACTCGAATCGGAGTAACTTTGTGGTTTGAACTTCTTAGTGATGGATTTTGGCCAAGGTCGCTCTATGGGTTTGGCTCTCTGAGACTGGTGAGGCGTGTTCCTCCCTGCCTCCCCCTGTGAAGTTTTTATGCTGCCCTACCTCGGTCGGTTGCTTCCTTTCCACGTGGAATGACTGCAGCCATCGTTGGGGCTCTCTTTGGATGCCATATACGTTAGCTCTTTATTTTTCGATCACTTGATACTTGCCGGCTGAAGTCTCATACTTCCAGCTACGTACGTCTGGCTTCATTGATTCGCTAACCGTTTGTTTTCCTGAAGGACTTGTATAGGCTACCGGTCTGAGACGAAGAAGCCGGGGCTGCCCGTGATGTGGCGACATTGTTTAGACCTGACTGATGCCGAATATTGCCTTCCTTGCTGTGCCAGTAGACTCTCGGCCGGCTGGACCTATGTGACAGTGGAAGGATGGGAGGGAGTAGGTATGCCGGTGTAGCCGCGCATGTGGTGCTGGCTGTGTTAGGTGGCATTGCCTATCCTGTCCTATCCTATCAATCAGCCGGCTCTCTCCCTCCCACGGGATTCAAGGGGGGGGGCTGCCACCGGCTGCACCCCTTTGGGTTGGCGCGGCACCTGCCAGGCGATCGGGGACCGCACCTCAGTCAGTGGATCGATGATCTACAACCGATTGCAGTGCAACGATGCTGGATTGCATTCGTGGTGAACAATTGTGCATGCTCGCATTGCCCGGCTGCTGCCACTCCCTGCTTAGGTGCATGCAAACGTCCAGGATACCTCGATGCCGTGACGAACCACGTGTATATATCCGGAGGTGTAGAGACCAGAGTCAGCCTCGTGTCCATTGCCCCCAGCTGTTGCAGTGCGTGTATTCGGACAAGGCACGGCCTAGTTTGTTGGGCTGTACGTGGTGTGGCACTGTGTGCTAGTCGGGAGCTGGCCGGCTATCAGAGCATGCAGTGGGTGCGATTCCAAATTAGCATCAGCCGTTTGTTCGCGTTCTTCTTGCTGCTCTGACAGCTCTGCCAGCTCTGCCGCCAGCTGAGCTCTCGCTCGAGTTACTGGGTAGCCTGGCCACCACCTGCAATACCACGGGGTGGCGGCTCCCCTATGTGTCTGCTTTATTTGTCGGGCTTGTATTAGTATTCTTTTTACCTATTATAATACATACATACATACATACATACATACGTACGTACATACATATGCACTCTGTGCTGATGTATGTAACCCTGCTGCGAAGTAACGTGGCTGCAGCACCCAGTGCTTTCTCAGCTACTCCACGCAGCACTTCGTTTTGAATCCGGGGTTCTGGCACCAAAGATGAGTGCCACAGTCACCCACAATCCCATTTACAGCAGGGCGATCATTCTTGGCCACTGTCAAGACATTTATAATAATAATGATAATAATAATAATGCACTTGATAAAGCGCCCTCAGAGAACTCAATCTCTGTCTAGGCGCTTTTCATTTGCTGCTAAGGGAAATGCAATTGAATGGTGAGTAATATCATGCTTGATAAACAAAAAACATAAATTAGCTGTTCCATTCCTCTGCTTAAAGACTGTTGGCGACAGAAGCTTTAGCTCTGCAGGTCCTAGACTGTGGAACTCGCTTCCACAATTCTTATGCAACGACAACTACTCTCTTGCTGCCGACTATAGCTCATCCTTTTCAGCAGTTCTGAGCTGCTACTTCCATGCTACTCACTACCTCAACTGCTCTCCTGACTCTGCTATGCTTCCCACTTTCTCTTTGTTGCGTGAGACGAAGTCTGTTGGCTACCGATTGCATACCGAAAGCCGCTTAGGCTGTGAGTGCACTATACAAAACTCTCCTGCGTAACACCCACATGGTCTTTATGACTTAGTGGAGTTACAGACGGAGATACATCATTATCATCATCATCGTAACATGAATAACATGGTTAGGGGTGACATTCACAGGGTCAGCATGCACATATGGTTAGTGGCAGCATGCACAGTGTCAGCATGCACAAGCACATGAAGGACGAATCACAGGGACCCACTAAATGCTGTCCTAAATAGGTGTTTTTAAGTTCTTTTTAAATGTGGTCAAGTCAGGGGATGTTCTGACGCAAGTCAGGAGGGAGTTCCAGGCTTTGGGAGCATACGAACTAAAGGCACGGTCTCCAAAGGATTTGAGGTTTGTACGAGGAGTTGGAAGACTGTTGGATTCCGAAAAGCGGGTTGTAGGATGCTTGGCTAACTATTTAGGCTCTCCGGTAACTTCACTTTAAAGCTCGTGGCCGAGGACCAGATCTGCTGCCGGTTTGTTGATGCAAATGTAGCTGCTGCATGGAATGGTGGGCCTGATGGACCACCGGTACATCAGGTACCTCAGCTTGTGGCCTGATGCCTCCACCCTCCCTTCTGATTCTTCTTACCAGTGCCTGCCTCTGCACGTGTCTGGTTCAGGTCCAACTGGACCGCAGATCAGTACCCTCCCAGGTAGGGGAGGGGCTATGCTTTCGCCAGCCATAGCAGCTGGGGTCAGTCCTAGGTTGGTTTCTTTGTTTCGGTCCTTCTTACAGGAAGTTTACAATGTCAGTTTGTTGTCTGTCCTGGCTCCTTTCAGCATTCTACCAGCTCCCCCCCCCCCCCCCCCCCCCCCCCCCCCCCCCCCCCCCGTAGAGTAATCACCAAAAGCTATCACGCTTGTCATCGATTGGAGCTACCGGCACATTTACCAGCACCTGGGCCTACACTGATCTCGGCGATTGATGTTATTGCACTCTCAACAAAGAGTCGGTGTTTGGACTGCCTAGCAACCATGTGCTCCAGCAAGTACTTCGAGCTTTGGAATTGACCTGCTGTCAGACTGTCAGCAGGTTATTGGTCAATCTAAACTTCTCTGCAGTTACCATCACCATCCATACAGAGAGACTTCTGGTGAAAGCATGATTGCTTTCACCGGTCTGGTCGCATTCCATTCCTTTCAACGAAACTGAGAACCCATGCCCAGCTTCATCGCTTACCCATCCAAGTCTTGGATGCCTTTCCAGTCTTGGTAACCATGTACCAAAGGCTGAAGTAAGCCCAAAGCAGGATCGGTAAGAAGGTGCTTGCTTTTCGCGAAGCAGGCCGTGGGTTCGAGTCCTGCAGTGGCCGATCATCTATTGTTCACTGCAAGTGGTGGTGATAGCAGTTAAGGCTTCTCTGCAGCTATTTAAACGAGGTCTTAGCCCAGGGGTAAGGTGCTTGCTCTTCACTACTGAGGTCGTGAGTTCGATTCCCTACAGTGGCTGATCTTGTATTGTGCACTGCAAGCTGTGGTGATAGCCGTCAAGGCTCTTCTGCTACTAAGTAAATTAAGCTGTTGAATCAGCTAACTTTTTGATTGTCAACTTTACAAGGGACAGCTGAACAACTAACTAATGGCTGTTATGGCATGACGGACGACACAGCCGACACTAATGCTGAAAGCACACTAATTGCAATTAAGGCTGATTCCTTTGCTCGTGTAAACAGTCAGTGCATCCTGCGCCTACTGGCTCGGTAGAGCTGTTGCTTCGCTTATATCCCAGGCATATCTTGGGGGTGTTGTGGGATTGGATTTGTGGCCTGGTCTGCTCCCGGTCTTTGTCACGGCAGCCTGAATGCTGCTGAGCTGGATACAGCTGCAAAGCTGGCTGTCATAGTGGCTCCAGACAAAACCGCAGAGGCAGCTGATTACCTGTCTTTGACAAGGAAGTGTGGCTCTAAGGCTGATACTAATCGGCACACAGTATTATAATCAGGCAAAAGCCAGCCTGGTCTGCTGAGTGGGTTCTGTACAGGTCACATCTTGGATGGCAGTGGGAGTGACAGCACTGGCTTTTGAAGCACAGCACTTTCGCGTGGCCTTTGATAATGGGTAGTGGGCTAAGGAAAGCCTAAACAACTTTGATCCCCTCGTGCACCGACTTGAAGGGTGACCAAGCTGCCCGACGCATGTCGTTTAACTTTCCTATAATTGTCTGCCCTTGGTGAAGTCTGGGCCACCTCCTTGGCTTTAATATTAGTTACACTCTGGCTTTGACAGACGTCTAGCATGGCTGTTCGTTGAGCCAGAACCCTCTTGATGAGATACATCATTTACCCAAAGCACATTTACAACCTATTGTAGCATAGGTGTGATACTTGGCTACGCTGGGTTGGAAGTCTGGGGAAAATAGAAATAAGAATAAAGTAAGCATCAGCCGATTCAGCAGCTTCATTGATATGGCGATGGGACCCTTAGATGCTTTCACTATCACTTACAGCAGCATGGAAGAATTGTCTGCAGCAGCACTCGAACCGTCGACCTGGGTTGTAAAGTGTAAGCAACTTAACCGCTTGGCTAATGGGGCACAGCAGTGTAGCAAAGATCAGCACATGCAGCAGCCACCTCGTTTATGTAGCAGCAGAGAGCATTAACATACAGTCGGTGTTCACCTGTTTGCAGCCAGCTAGCGATGCATTCAGCAGTACTCAAACCCAAAGCCTGGGTCGTGAAGTGCGAGCATGCTACCACCGTGCTAAGAGCCAGTCACACACTAGTGTATAGAATGACTCTTGCCCGTGACCACTTCCTGTCGAACAATGAGATTATGCTTGGCATTCTGACTGCTTTTCCTCCGTGGTACACGGTGGCACGCAACGGCAAGAAGCCCTGACTAGCCCTGACGGCGCTTGCTGGAGACAGACGGAAAGAAGGTGTGGAGAAGTGAATATGGCTGAACCGACTGCCGGATTTACTTATATATGGTACTTTCAGAGAAGCGAGGGCTTTTTTGTACCGACCACTAGAAATTATGCTACACACACACACACACACACACACACGCACACACACACACACAGTCTCCCACTGAGATAGGACCTGAACCATTGCAGAGCAGTGCCAGTGATGCCCAGGCGAGATGAGAGGCGCTCTGGAAGAACTTTGTGATCGATAGTATCAAAAACTGCCGAAAGATCGAGCAAAACAAGCAGAGACATTCTACCCATGTCTGCATTCCTAGATAGGTCGTTGTACACCTGAAGCAATGCTGACTCGGTGGAGCGATTGGCTCTAAAACCAGACTAGAACTTACTAGCAAGTTTTGAAGTTTCAATATATGAGTTCAGCTGATCTGCCACAACTTGTTCCATGTCTTTGATATAAATGGCAGAAAGGAGACTGGGTGGTAATCGCTCAAGTTCTCTTGGTTTAAACGTGCGGTTTCTGCTGCCATTACGAACCAAAGAATCTTTCGTAGCAATGGATACACAACAAGAGAGAGAGAGAGAGAGAGAGAGAGAGAGAGAGAGAGAGAGAGAGAGAGAGAGAGAGAGAGAGAGAGAGAGAGAGAGAGAGAGAGAGAGAGAGAGAGAGAGAGAGAGAGAGAGAGAGAGAGAGAGAGAGAGAGAGAGAGAGAGAGAGAGAGAGAGAGAGAGAGAGAGAGAGAGAGTTAGTGCTAAGCAAGCAGAATGTACGTGTAAGTGTCGCGAAAAAATGACAAGTAACAAAGCAAGCAAATAAGTTACAGAGGAGGCCACTTGGCATTGCCATCCCTGAAACTCAAAGGTGGCATGGCACACACACAAATCGTGACATGAAGAGCCTGAAGAAGAAGGCCTGGGACACTGTGCTGTAAAAGCACAGCAAGCACTTCACTTTCGACAAAGTTAACAACAGGCAGAGAAGGTAAGGTGTGAGCCCTTCACGATCGAGATCGCGTGGTTTGAGTCCTTGCTCAAGAGGAGGCCAGGCTCACCGGCCGCCACGAAAGGCCACATTGCAAAGCAACTCTGGAAAAGTGTGTATAGCTAGTATGAGCTGGTAAGACAGGAGAGAGAGAGAGCACTCACGTACCTTAAAGGTCTCGGGAGAACAATCTTTTTAGGTTATGTTTCACTCTCGGTGGCAGGCAGGGCTGCTGCTACTTCAAATAAGAACTAGAGGCTAGTCGACTCCACAGGCTCTTGGCGACTACGATGTCAATTGACACGTAGGGCAGACTAGCAGCCCTAGCCGACAGTGCCCAAACAGCAGATGCTGCCGGTATGCCTCTACCAATCACTTGGTAATGCTTTTTATACAGCAACTGTAAAATGCCTGAAAAGAGATCCAGCTCTCTGAGGATGCACTTTACAAACGTTTTATTATTATTATTATTATTTGCTGCATCTGTGCACCAGCATACTGCCCTCATCCACGCCCGTCAATCATGCAGGCGTGGGCTAGCCAAGTTCGCTAGCTGCCATGTAGCTAACTGCCCACCCGACTGGCAGTTTGCTGCTGTGCTGCCTGAAGGGAGCAGAGAGTTTGATCTTGGGGTGAATCGAGCTTTCAGCAGCTGCCTTGCTGCTGCCTGCTTGATCGAGTCGGGTTTAATGAAGCTCAGCCTGCTTTGGCTGCTTGCTTGCAAGGCTGTGTTGTCTTAACATCATCCATTCGCTAAATCGGTATATTGGGCAGCTGATTCAGATGGATATAAATAACTGTGTGGGAGTGTACCTGTGTGCTGATGGCTGTCACAGACTCTGCTAGTCACGGGAAGCTATTTTTTTGTCTTAGCCACATGTGAAAGCATTCTGCCCCCTTAATTAGGAACAAGAGTCCCGACGACTCTGATGCATCTACACCTCGATTTGCCTGGCTTGACATTCGTTACGCGATCCACCACTTTGTTAACGCCATCGTCAGACGTCATTGCATACGTGACTTTATGGGGACGCTTGTAAAGTCATTTGATTATTAATTTTTTTGCATTCATTTTTTTGTTCGGGGGTAGTTGCAAGCCAACGACCGATAATACATTAGCAAGCAATTCTACTAATGAAAGATAGATTACTTCGTGCAGTCCGTACGGTAACATCGGAGGCTCCTCATTTGCCAGTTCCTGCTCTAGCGTCGACCGGCTGGCTGAATATAAATGAATGCATAATGGATGCATTCATTTTTCGAGTTTTGTCTGTCTCATCTTGGGCATCGGTACACAATGACAGGCTCGTAGGACAAACTGCTAATGAATGCCACAGAACTAAAGCCAAGCTAGCATTAAAAACAGGGTTTCGTGTGTGCGAGATATCTAGTTCCATCCAAGCCTCCTACAAAGTAAACTCTTCAACAGGCTGCAGTAACTCTTGCCCCTGGGTCTTAGCCCATGGGTAAGGTGCTCTCTCTTAAAGACCGTGGTCGTGGGTTTGAGCCCTGCAGTGGGCGATAGTCTTTAAGTGTCTTCTTCTGCTATACAAATGAGGCTGTTGAATTAGCTAACTATTCTTTGGGACTGTCACAAAACACCTTTCCATATGTGGTGTTAATGGGTTTAGAAATATTCATATTTATTTGGACATAGAATAATGCCAGTGGGCATGTACACAGGTTCCCAGGAAATGTACAGATGAATTCATGTCCGTGCAAATGTGGAGGGGTATGTCAATCAGCAGTCTGCTGCTCTGTCACCTTGAGGGACGATGCCTATTTTACAGTACCAATTGATGTGCATTCACTCTCTGAACTATGCTCCCTTGCACCTCAAGGATCAGGCTAGAACCTCATTTATTTGCTGGGCTTTACTAATACAAAGCTACCAAAATGCCACGAGATGGATGATAAGAGTAGTATCGTGGACCAAAGTTGGACGAGACAGCTCTTTTCTTGAGGCCTGCTGACGTTATCATCGTGAATTTGAAACATGTTCCGTCTGAGTAATGTCATGCTGTTGCCATAACCGTGTCAGCCTTCTCACCGGAAAACTCAACAGACTTAGGTCACTTTCCTAGTCTCCACATAGATCTTTACCCGATTGTGTTACTTTGAGTCCCTTCATGAATCAATTGTCGTATGCCTGGAAGCTAAGCTTTAGCATACTTTTTGCTTCGGATCTGTTGTTAATGTAAGAGTCTTGTGCGGTTTCATTTCAAAAGATATATTAGGACATGTTTGGCAAAACCATAGTGTTTTGTTCACATCCCTTCGTCATTGTCACTGTTTTTGGCCTACTTTCCATTAGGAAACATTGCCGAAATCAAGGCCCGCTTAGATTAGAGTCAGACAGCCAAACTAGTTCATGCGTTTGTGACATGTAAATTGTTGTAATTTCCGTTATGTAGGACTCTCGGCCTATCCCCTTAATCGGCTCAGCTACTCTTCCGGTCTGTCGCCAAGGGAGTAGTTGCCACATCACACCGCTCTTCTTAATGAGCTCCATGGCTCCAAAATGGCTGCCCATCAAGCATCGAATCGATTTCAAGATTCTCAATCTGGCCTGAAGGTAGCTTCACTGGCTTGCACAAGCCTACCTACCTACCCGATCTTCTTGCTCCTCCAGTGTGTTCTTGCACCACCTGCTCCTTTGCATCTAGTCACCTCGCATTGCCCCTCCCCACCTGCACTAAATTGAAATCGTTTGGGAATCGAGCATTGAGCTCGTGTGCACCGAAAGTCTGGAACTGGCTTCGAGCTACTCTCTCTCTCTCTCTCTACCATCAATGAGTGTTCTGCTTTTAGGTCTCATCTTAAGACGTACCGGTTCTGGTCAGCTTTCCCTTGACCCGTTGAACTTGTTTTCTTTCTTGTTGCAGTGTGTGTACTTGTGCATAATTCAATGCACGTTACTAGCCATAGGTCTTACCATCCAGTTGTGTTGAGTGTCTTTTTGTCATGCTGGCCTTAGCATGGTTCATGTTTGCTTGTACATACTTGATACTGCGCATGTAACTAACCTTGGTTATTGATTCTGTTGTAGCAAGCTGTAAAGCGCATGAATGTAAATTTAGTTCTCTAAGGGCACTATACAATAAGCATATTATTATTATTATTATTATTGTATGCAGCCAAGACTTTTACAGTAATTAAAAAAAATTCTTATGTATTACACACAGTTTGGACGTGTTTAATTTCTAGACAAACCAATATTTGAATAGTCTCATAAGGTGCTTAGTGTGTGTCTATGCATGCTCAATACCGGATCTATTTGGTATAAGTAAAGTAAGGGGGCTACCTTTTTATTTGGCTCTCAGTGTGTTTTATGGTACACTAAATGTGTTGAGTAGCATGTTAAGGTTTTATATTAGCAAAGGGCCCACTGAAATTTGTGCAACCAAATTTTGTGACATTCACCGGCTACTGCTGAGCAGACTGTTGGAGCTCCTAATTGCTATATGCCGTGTGGGAAGCGTTCATTCACGCATTCATGTACTTCTTCAGTCGACATGTTCCTTTCCAGCCAACTTGAAGCACCTAGAAAGCGATTTAGTGTTTGTAGGTGCTATAAAAATGCATTAGTACAGCTATACTGTATTATTATTATTATTATTATTATTTGCACCTGTGCTTATTCATGACCAAACAGGTGATCCGCTCTAATAATTATGTCATCTCCGGATTATCTTGGGGGACACACTTGTGTTCGTTTGCGTCTCGACACCTCTCAAGTCAGTCTCCTTAAGGACGTGCTGCATCTATATGCTATCCACGGGCTAGAAACCGTGAGCATTGTCGATTTTTAGCCATGCTTTTGCTTTGCCATAGGCCTCGTGTAACCTATTTTCCCTTCCCGACTGGGCGCAGAGTCTGGGGGAAGGGCACCGGTGGTCATGGAGCTAGCCTTTCACACTGTCTTTGCCGTCTTCTTTCTTCCTTGCGCCCAATAAGAGCTTGCACAGCACCGTCGGTCGCCTGGGGGCGCGTTCTTCCTCGCTCAGCTGACGCCGAGTCTGGATGGGCTGACGAATTCCTTTGCTGCTGCTTTTGGTGCGATTTGCCCTCAGCCAATATCTTCCTTCTCCCGCTCTCTGTTTTGGCAGTATCATCGATGGCGAAGACGTGAGTGCCAGTCGCCTGTCCATCGAGGTGTGGGACTGGGATCGGGCGTCTCGTGACGATTTCATGGGCGCCATGTCGTTTGGCCTGTCGGAGCTTCTCAAGAAATCGCAGCCGCCGATCGACGGCTGGTACAAGCTGCTGAGCAAAGAGGAAGGTGCCTACTACAATGCACCGGTCCCTGACGATGTGACAGCGAGTGTGCACGAGCTGCGTCGCAAGCTGGAGGTAACCACATCGCACGAGCCGGCGCACACTGCTCGAGCGTTGCCGGCAGCTGTTGCCATTGCGTTTTTTGCCGTGGTACGTGGCTCGACGACGGAAGCTGTGTGAAAAAAATAGAAAACAATAGAAATAGAAAACAATAGAAATAGCAATAATTATTGTAATTGTAATGAAAATATTCAAGACCCTAATATGAAGCATTCTCAGTAGCAGGATGGCTGTCATGTCTGGTGAAACCTCTCTCCTTCATAGATTACCTTCGAACCAAGTATTTAGCATTCCACGGGCGATATGACTCTAGTAGCGTAACTAGCTCAAAGTGAGGCTGCCGGCCTCATTGCGCCAGTGCTGTACAAAGTCTCTCCTGCTAGAATTGGCAAACGGGAAATGCATTGTCATCATGTCCAGAAGCTACTTGAACTGGCTACACTGCAAGCAATTGGCTGCTGTGCTCAACCGCTCAGTGCCTACGGTGCTAAATGAATCGGCAGCTCGTGCGATCAATGAACTCAAAGCTGGTGCTCTGTGCACTTGCTGCACTGTGTGCACTTGCTGCATGATGCCAGCTGAGCGTAATCATGGTTAGGGACGGCCTGCCACCATCAACCCTATGTGCTGCATGTGGGCTGTGTAGGGAGCTGTGCATCACTGGGGTGGTGTAATTCAGCTCCGGTGTCGTCACGACGTGTGCGCAATGACAGCCCAAGCTAGCTGTCTGCCCTCGAGCCGTATTTCGAGCCACCATGCGGCTGCTAGTTCACGCCCTGGCTGCCAACAAGTTACCTGGCCTGGACACTATCTGGAAAACTAATCACTAACAGATCACTAAGTGCGCCTTACTTGAATTGGATCGGTCTTCGTGACCGTTCGTGGAAGCCAAGCTGAGCAGAGCAGGCCCTTGCATGTCTACGAAGTAACATCTGGAAATTATCAGTCGTTTATACTGTGCCCGGTTTTATTTCTTTCCTCTACTGTTGGCAGGCAATTAAAATTTCTTTGCGAATTTGTGGCATATGCTTTGGCAGCCGCCTAGTGCTTCGTTTAGGTTTGGTCTGCTACCGTTTCAAGGAGTTCAGGAACTGTAGAGTTGTGGCCTCGGCATCGACAGGCCGGAGCTTTACTTGCAGCTGAGCTTTCACGAACGCCGGGCATGCTCGCCTGTCACCAACTGTAGGGCCAAAGTGGGATGAGCTAGCTGAGGCAGAGAATTCGACGATTGGCAGCTGAGTCCATCAAGCAGTACAAGCCGGTGCAATTGTAAATTGCAGAGAGCTGTAACTGCAGATGGCAGCCGTCGGAAGGCTCCTGCCAGTGCAGAGCTCGCCATCGGCCGACCGAGCCCAGCGCTGGCAGCTTAGCTGCATTGGCTCTCAAGCGCGCTACTGCTGCTACTGCCTGAGCAGTGGGCAAGGGGTACTCAGCTGCTATACAGGGAGGCCGACGATGTGCAGCCTCATGTGCTTACATATCTCTGTCTGCAGCTTTGCAAGACACAGAGACTAACCCGATGATATACTGACTGGAGATTTCTTTATAGGACGTTCGAAGCATATTAGATTTCTGTGTGTGCATGGTAGCTAAAGAGCTTTATCTTACACCAGCGAAGAAAAACCGAGAAGCATTGCTGAGTCAGGCTGACAGTCGAGGAAGTGTACAGTTGAGGAAGCGAGTAGTATAGAAGCAGCGGCACAAGACTGCTGGACAGTATGTGCCAGACTTGGCAGCAGGACAGAAGACACGTAATTGCGCATTAGCTGTTGAAGTGATCTCCCCAGCCTATGACCCATCAGGAAAAGCTTATGTTACCAGCAATCATTAAGTGAAGCTCTGTCCAGCTAATTTTTTGTTCTGAGTGGATTTGAGGGCATGCATACACTGCGATCCTACCTCCATATGTCAACTGAGTCATAAGTAATTGCAGCCTGGATGAGCATATGTAACTCACGACAATGCCAGTCTCAGGTGAGGTGGTTGAGAAAAGAGAGTGGATTTAAGTGGAGTTGTTAGAAATCAGGAGTAGCTCATATCGATAAGATGTCTATCTGATGGGCAACTGGAAGAAAAATGCACTTAATTCGAGCCAGAACCAGTTACTTCCCGACAAGAATCGGGGGATTTTTAAGCAATTCAATTACCATAGCAATACTTTGAGCAAAGCATGTAATCGCATGGGTATCTTGCTTTCCTCGGGGAAGCCCGGATATGTGAAAAGAGATCCATACAAATTAGGCCTCGTGGCACCGAGAATCCGAACTCGTTAAAGACCTCTCACTACTTCTGCTGCCGAAGGTCTAGCTTGTGGCAGATTTTGCTGTGCGCTCAGTCGATTCGGGGGAGGAGTGATGTTCTACTCACTGGGTGCGTTGTCAGCTTGCTAGCCGTGATCAAACGCCCCGGTTGTTGCGTTAGTGCTGCTTATTTATGTTCCCGGTCCATTAAGTTGTGATGCTCCTCCATTACAGATGCAATTAAGTCTATGCTGCAGTGTACTTTCTGAGAAGGGCATTTGTACATGGCCAATTTGCCATAATCATGCTTTTAAGCACCTGCACATCGACCTCATTAGTTATTTCTAGTACCTAGTGATTAGGATGATTGCTCCTCCAGAGGCCTTAAGGTACGACTGTGGGAACCTGGCTTCGTTCGGCATGTGCATGCTCTGCCATAATACCTCCGGTGTGCAGAAAAGGGGGAACCGGGTGCCTTAGAGCAGCTTAGGAAAGAAGTGCATAGCAGGCATAGCCTGGCCGGTTCGCCAATGCTTTAGGTGTCAGCTATTTTCGAGCATTCTCGTGTGCCTCACCGATTTGGGTGCTGGTTCACTCTCCCCCGAAATGCAGTACTCCACAGATGCCCATTTCAATGCAGAAGGGGAGGTCGATGCTATCATATTGAGCACTCTATATGTGGAATGGCTGTGAAAACCTGCAAAAGTGCAAAAGTTAACTCGAGGAAGTACAGTCGACTCTGCTCATAAGAATATTGGATATAGTAATACTCTGCATATAAGAATAGCAGCTCCGTCTTCCAGATTTTTTACAGTACTAGTCTCACTCTGCATATGGGAATAGTCTGTATATAAGAATGCCCGTTTGCCGACCCGAGCTTATTCTTATAAGTGGAATCGACTGTAGCTTCAACACAATTAGTGCACATTCGAAACCAGCTGCAGCATGTGTATGTGTGTTGATATGCGTGGTGTCTACATTCTTTGGGTATGGCTTTATACAGTGCATCTGTAGTTATTTATCTGTAGGCTTGATAATGAGGCAAAGTGTAAACAGGATAGGTTGAAGAATTCGTGCTAATCTTGATGCTCACATGATTGATTGACTACGGTGCTAACCTGAAGCTCTTGTCTGGTGAAGCTTTTGGCTCCATTCTTGCAATGAATTCTGTCAATTGTTTGCAAGTCCCCCAACAGAGACTAGCGATCCAGTTCGTTGTAGCTTTCAGTTAAACGAACTGAAGAGGCTGAGTTAAAAAAAACTTGTAGGAAACAAGCTGATGGCTGATGATGATGCAATCTCTCTCAGCCAATAGTGGCTTTCTTGTCATGGTAGCTGTTCTTTTTACAAACTGCATGTTCATGATGGCCCATGGAGTGCTCAGGGCCATCTTGATCACATCTCTTATGTCACGAGGCTTCTGTTACTTAGACTGGGACTCCAGCTGAGAGGTGTGGGGTTCGAAGCCTGACGGCGTTAAAATTGTTCGCCCGTCGAATTGTACTGCACGGTGGCATGGCTTGCTGGCTGGGTCGTCATGGTGGTCGGGGCTAGATAGGGATCAGAAGCCCCCCCCCCCCCGTGCACCTTTATATATCTTTGTTAGGCGAGCAGGCAGTCGGTGCTTCTCCACTGTGAGCGATGGTAGCGGTTAGCCGGCCATGAGCATGTCAACAGGCAAATTTCAAGCACTGCAATTGCAAGGGCGAGTGAAGAGAATCGAGGCCAGAGATCTGCTGCGATTGCTTCGATATCTGCTGCTGCGGTTGAGTTTTTGTTGCCAGCCGACTTGCAGTGCAATAGCAGGCACTCTGCTCGGCTTTTGCAGTTGCAGAGAATCGAGAGTGGCGGCAAGCAGCGGCAGTTGGCCCTGGAAGGAGGAAGCGGTGGTGGATGTCGGAATGCTCCGACAGTTGACGACTTCACGTTCCTCACGGTTCTGGGCAAAGGCAGCTTCGGCAAGGTTTGTCGATTTGACGATCTGTGGCCACGGTGACTGCCACGGTGGCTGCTGCTGCTGTGTTCGGCAGTTATTGCTACAATCGGCCGAGTGTGCCTGCACACATGTCTGTTGCTGTTGCTGCTCGGTATTCTCTTCTTGAGTACCATGCCATCAATGGCCATTCATCATTCTGGTGCCGATGGTTAAAAAATGTAAAGGTTCAAAAATAACTACTAGCTTTCTCTCAAGTACTGCAAGTACAGGCAACTCTCAGACCACTGATACCTATTGGCTGAGCTAGCAGCCCTTGTTTACTAGCAAAGCGAATCAATAGTAACAACAACTCTACAATGTCGTCAATTTAACTGTGAGCAAACTGTCTGCCCTTCGAGTAGGCCAGTTTGTGCAGCCATAACTACGGTGTTTTTGAGACAGCCTCACCACTCATAAACCTGCTTGACTGCCGGTTGAAATATTTCTAGGAGCTATCCTGGAAGAATTTAAACGTCATGGGAAATAAGTATGACAATCAACTCATCTATAGGTAACCATGGTTTCCAGAAATAAGCTCAACAGGAAATGCAGGATGTGCAACACGTGCGGCTTTCGTGGCTTTTCCAGTGTTCATGAATTCGTACCTTCACCATTCCGGTGCACGCTCGGATTCAGGATTTTCCTTGCCCATAACATGGTGTCTGGCTTCTTACCATGCGCATCTGTGACTCTAAAAAGACAATGGCAGCCTCAGCCACAGTGGTTATTGCACACATTTGTCACAGAAACAAACCAGATTTAAGAATTTCGGTGTGATTGTGCATGCTTTTGAAGCCAGTTTGCATACAGATGAGCAAAGAGCCACTGTTGCCGGCAAGAATAATGTGAGGAGGCATTTCAATTGGGCACGTGCAGGTCAGCGCCAAGCACAAAGGTCAAAGTCACTCTCAAATCTCCCCCTGTCTCTTTCTACCAGATGTTTCTGACTTACAAGTTTAAGGCACTTGTACGTTCATAGGTACCACGTTCAATCCCCTGCACCTTCTGTTTTTATAGACCCAGAAATCGTATATATCGAATGCAAGGCATATTTGTATTACCCAGTCGTAGCAGGCCACAGAGCAGAAGGTTTGTGACCTTCATAGCATGGGCCCTGTGGTATAGCAACTTTGTAGCAGTTCCTTAGGTTGGGCCAACACCCGGCTCTCCAGACGAGGATGGCTACAAGCACCAGTTTTAAATCTCCAAAAGGCTCATTTAACGTTTGGCATTACCATACCTTCAATTTTGCTTGCAAACTTGGTTGGAATTATTTTTATGTTATAATTTTAATTCATTTTAGGCTATGCAGCAGGCACAATGTAATGCCTATAATTTTGATGGATCAGTATTAATCATCGGCCATGCCTCTCATTCACACAAGTGGGCAATGGATGCAAGCAGCCTGCACTCGATCACAGCACTGATGGCAACTGTGAATATTAATTTCCATACACAGCATTCATACACGCTGCCAAGCTTATGCAACACCTTCCAAATAGCCAAAGAGATAGGTGCCTGTCCGGTCCAGCAGCATTCTGAGGTTGTCAAAGCATCCTGACAGCAGACACCACTGAGGCCGAACACTCTCGAAATGATGCCAGTGGCCTGGAAATCGGCTCATCTGCTGTTCTGCATTTGCACTATACTTGTGTCCTATCCATGGTCGAACGTTTGAGGTGGCGGTTGATGGCGACTACTTGCCCACACCCCTGTCCACTCGGCTCTTTAGCAGTTACACCTTGCAGCAGTGTTGACCACTGGCAGACCTGACCACTTAACCGCGGGGAACGTGCACGTGTCGTATCTTAAAAACTCACGGTTACAGGTGAAAAAAGTAAAATACCCTGTACTATTCGTACGTAAAATAAGATAGGAGGATAGCAGGGCCGTAGGCATATGGATGAAGGACGGCCCATAAGCCCTGGCCTCCCCCATTCATCTGAAATGCTCATGCAGCCGCAATACGATTGGCTACCACAGACAGGGTCACGGTCTGGTTCCATACTTCTCTTGATCCTGGCAGTATGCCAGTGTAGAACCGTGATCTCAGGGGCAGTCACAAGCGGCCTCGCTAGCCATAGCAGCTGGCTTTGCCGTTGCTCCAATCGCTTCTTCTGCCTCCCGCGCTCAGGCTGTGGTGCTGATCAGACGGTCCGATAGTGGTCCACCACGGTCCAGCAGTCCCTCTTCGTCCAGTGACGACCGATTGCTTCTCTTGGTCTCATGGGGCATGACGGGCTGGGGGGCCGAAGGCTTCGGCAAGTTGTGCAGCGACCGTGCATGCACTCCGACACAGGCGGGCCTGGTGTCGAAAACTGGCATTACGGCAATCGCTCTCACTTCTGTGCAGATGACACTATGTTGTACCTTTGCTTTGATCCATTCCAGCTCTCCAGCTCGTCAAATTCTCTACACACCCTTGATGTATGTATTGATGACACTCGTGCATGGATGTCAGCAAACTTTCTTAAATTGAATGACGACAAAAACAACCTACTAGTTATGGGCAAACCAAGTGTGATTCAGAAATTGGGAAACCTAACGCTCAAAATAAGCTCTGCCAGCATATCTCCTGTTGAATCTGCACGAAATCCAGGTGTCCTGTTCCAAAGTCACCTTTCATTAGACAACCACATCAGCTCCCCAGTCAAGTCTGCCTACTTTCAGCTACATAGCCTTGCCAAAATTCGGGCTTCCTTAAACAGGGATACTTAATTCAAATTGGTCCATACATTTGTAACATCCCGTCTTGACTTCTGAAACTCACTCGCTTGCTTGTCTACCGGCATGTGCAATCAGGCGCCTACAGTTGGTGAAAAACTCTGCAGCTATGCTTGTCTGTCGTGAGCTTCGCAGTTGCCACATCACACCACTTCTCGCCGACCTGCACTGGCTACCAGTCAAGCAACGGATCGACTTCAAGGTTCTGTCACTTACTTTTAGGCCCCTTCATTCTCTGGCTCCAGCCTACCTATCAGAACTACTTCCCCACCCGGCGAAGAATCGTACAATCCTCTGTTTTAACTCTTAAAATGCACCTGTTTATTACAGCATTTGGTGGGTCTTTGTGATTTCTCCTTCGTGTGGATGTACCAGCTTACACTGTGCCTGCTGCTTGTGGATGTTACTAACAATCATTCGATAATGCTTTCTATGCAGCATCTGTAAAGTGCCTAGAAAAAGATTCAGTTCTCTGAGAGTGCTAGTCAAATTTATCATTATTCTTATTACTATTATTATATTATTGCTGTTTGTTCCTGTGCCCAGAACTGTCAGTGGTATATTAAAATTTATCATTATTCTTATTACTATTATTATATTATTGCTGTTTGTTCTTGTGCCCACAACTGTCAGTGGTATATGGTTAGAAAAAATGCCTGGCGTTGCATTTGCAATTCGGTGTGGCTGATTGTCTGCCCAGCGTGTCTATCCAGCGAGCCGACCCTCCCTCTTTCCAGGGGCCCACCACCATGCCCTCCGTAGCTCGGCGCAGCGGAGCTACGCTCTGCTTTTTTGTGCAGGTGATGTTGGCGGAAGAGAGGCGCACCGGCAGTCTCTTTGCAATAAAAATCTTGAAGAAGGACGTGGTAATTCAGGACGACGACGTCGAGTGCGTGATGACGGAGAAGCGCATGTTGTCGCTGCAGGGCAAGCCGCCGTATCTTGTCAATCTGCACTCGTGCTTTCAGACGGTGGTGAGTGGTCTCCCCCTGCTGCTGCCGCTGGCCGAGCCGAGCGCGACGGACGCCTCGGATGTGGCCCCTTGTGCCCGGTCCTGCCGTGCAGCCGCCTGCACGTCGGCTCATTGATCTGGACTTTTTCGTGGTTCCTCTTGATAGGACAGGCTGTACTACGTCATGGAGTACGTGAGTGGCGGCGACCTCATGTACAGAATTCAGCACGACGGCAAGCTAAAAGAGCCGGTCGCCGTGTGAGCAGTTCGCTGCTGCTGGCTGCTGCTCCAGCTCTCCTCTCGCTTTAGCCAGGGCAGCCTGAGCGTCGCCCGTGCTAGGCGCAAGGGTCGACTGTGTGACATCCGCGCTCCACCAGCCACCAGGCAGCGCTTCAGCCGGGTGGTGGCGAGTCTTGCAGCAGAAGTCGAGGTCGGCTGGTTTCGCAGCCTTATTCATGTGACAGCCTAAGGGCCCGAAGGGCCACCACCGCCAGGTCCCACTCCTGTCCCTGCTTGTTGCGGGCGAGGAAGGGATTGCCTGCTGCAGGACCCGAATACGCGACCTGGGCCGTGACTGGGCTAGCGACTCGCCGGCGGGAGCATGCGGCTGAAACAGCCGGCCGCACTCGGCCAACAGTGGCCTAGTCGGCCAACTGGCCGACAGCGTCACTAGCCGATGAGCAGCTTGCCAATTCTTTTTAGATTCTATGCAGCCGAAATTGCCATTAGCCTCTTCTACCTGCACAGCAAGAGCATAATATATCGGTGAGCGCGAGCGGGCGGCTGCCGCCTGCCGCCCGCTGCAGGCGCTGGCGCCTTGCCTGATCCCGCCACTCTTGGCTCGACCGAGGCTTGTCACGTGCTCTCACTCGACCGCCCTGCTCTCGCTTTCGCATGCTGCATGCAGACGAAGGTGCCGGGCAGTGAGCTCGCGACGATGTCCCTCCTGATGTCTCTCGCTCAGGGATCTGAAACTGGACAATATCATGCTAGATGCCGAAGGCCACGTGAAGCTAACTGACTTCGGCATGTGCAAGGAGAACATGGTCGGCGGGCGGCTGACGAAAACGTTCTGCGGCACGCCCGACTACATTGCTCCCGAGGTGAGCGACATCCTGGCCGTCTGATCTACCTGCTGTCAACTAGCTGTAGGCCGTGCTAGCTGCTGCTGCCTACTTTGGTATTGGTGAGCACCTCGTCAGGTCCAAGCCATATTCCGTGGCCAAATCAAGTGCTGCCACTAACCATCCGATCGAGTTCTCTGAGGGTGCTTTATCAAGTGCTTTATTATTATTATTATTATTATTATTAAGAGAAACCGTGCCTTTGTCTGTCTTTAAGGTGTGAAGAAGTATGCCTCTGTACAGACAGATGCTGGTACTACCGATAGGCATCCATATTGCTTCTGGGATATGTGTTTTGCAAATGAGATTAATGGGATGAAGAGGACTGCTGTCATGTTCTATTGGCACTACACTGTGCACATGGGACCACGAGTCTTGTGGCAACCGAGGTGTGAGCATTCAAAGGTTCACTTAGAAAAAGACAGAGCGTGTTACATCTTTAGGCATGTTTGACCTGTGAGATTGTGGCATTCCGCAAGCCGATACATGCAAATCAGTGTAAATCCCTCGACAATGCTGGACGGTATGGATTACAGGCATCTGCATGAGTGTAAACGGAGGATTCGTCGGCGTATAATGGCAACAAAGTAATAGTAATAATAAATCGTTTGCATAGCACCACAATAGAACGAAATCTCTATCCAGCTGCTTTGCAACTTGCTTTTAGTGAAGCAGTTATCTAGGATTGATAATACATAGAGTATCATGCTTAGACAAACCATCTAGGATTGATAATACATAGAGTATCATGCTTAGACAAACATGCAAAAGCAGGCAAGTATCTTGCTTAGACCAGCATGTTAAAGTACGCAAGAAGACGCTCACTGACACTGTTTAGTAGGATTTATGGTTGGTAGCATGCACCGAATCACGAATAGGGAAGCACGCATTGCACACAAAAACTCAGCCGACTATGGCTCATCCTTTTCAGCAGTTCTGAGCTGCTACTTCCATGCTACTCACTACCTCAACTGCTCTCCTGACTCTGTTATGCTTACCACTTTCTCTTTGTTGCATGAGATAAAAGTCTGTTGGCTACCGAATGCGTACCGAAAGTCGCTTAGGCTATGAATTTGCTATACAAAACTCTCCTTCGTAACACCCACGTAGTCTTTATGGCTTTGTGGAGTTACAGATGGAGATACATTACATTACATTACAGAGCAAAAAGGCAAGTTTCCTGCGGTCTAGAAAGAGCTGGTTGGAACAAATGCGCTTTAACTAGGACCTAAATCATGCAAAGTCAATGGCGGTGGCGACAGTAGTCTGAAGCAAGTTCCCGACTTTTGGTGCATATGAAAGCGAAGTTCGATCACCAAAAGATTTCAAGTTAGTGCCAATACCTAATACTCAAGTCGTATCCTTGGTTTAGGGTGATATACGCAGCAAGCTATGAGTAGATCCTAGTCACAGAAGCAGTTTTTTGTCCTGTGAGTTTTTGTTTATCGGCACCATGACTCATTGCAAGCGACGAGCAAAACTGTGCCTACATTCACTAATACGAGCTAGAGTTCTAATGCCTAATAACGCCAACACTGCCCTATCAAAGCGAAATCCGATTGCAACTATGCTTAGTCTCGCGTGTACTAATTGATGAAAATGGGATGCAATCGCAGCAGATTAATTGATCGATGTTGTGGCGTCGTGGAGGCGGATTAGTGCCAGGTATAGTAGCCACGAGAGCAATCGATTCAGCCAATGAATGCGCCCAGCACACACGAGGTGCCGAGGCTCAGCTCGGCCCCGCTAGTCACTAGGGGCGGTTAGCATCGGCCGGTAAGTGAAGAGGTGTAGGAAAGGAGTAAAAGGGTAAAGGAAATTTCTGGAATATATAATCGAAATGAAATACGAAGATCCGAGACGAAGCACGAGTGTTACGGGGGCGGGGGGGGGGGCGGCGGGGGGGGGGGGGGGGGGAGGGGCCAAAAAGTACACTGCCTGCAGCACATGACCAGAAGTCTTACGTGACGAGTATTCTGTTTCACATTTTTTACCTAATGAAGTCCTTCGACTGATTTTCCCCTTCACTCAATGATGTAAATGGATCTGTTTTAAAAAATTGGTATGAATTCACGATAGTGTACCTCAATGTTGGTAGTACGCTTATATGACGTTGTCTTTGTTGTTGGTGTGCTAGGATTCCAGCCCCTGATACTGCCTGAGGCATTTAATTCTGCCTTTGCATCGTGCCGCAATCCTCAGTACTTGGATAATGTTGTATATAAATGTGGCTGTCGGTTCTGCTAGATGTTTCCACGTCTTTCGACGTGGGTGATATTATGTGGTGAGATCTTTGCATCGGCTTTTTAAATTATACTTTTGCATATTTAGACCACAGGTTAAGGTCCTTTTCGTCATGCCTGGCACTGTGCATGATTTTTATCGAAATTTTTTGAGTTTGCCATGGCTCCCCTATATGCAGTATTTTGGCCAGTAATTGGCAATCGGAGAGTGCAATAAAATACGATTGTGACCAGGAGGAAATATGGATTATGCCATCGTTTAGAGGGAAGGCTTGTAAAAAAACAACATCTTACAACTTCCAGCAGCTTCAGCTTTAGGTAGGGCCCATCATCCGAGCTGAATTATTTGGAGCTATTCACTTGTGTGCTACACCTGCAGTCGCAGATGCAGGGCCAAAGTCATTGGCACTCGCCTGCTCTGGTTTATGCTAAAGTCGCCTGCCAAATGCACAGTGAGATGCCTCCTAAATGTCGGTGGCTGTACATAATCCCTAGTCTCTAGTGCCTAACGACCTGACTTCTATGGCTTATTGCTGGGATGTAAGTATTAGCCTGGGAATCCAGCTTAGACAGCTGCTACCAGTTGCTGAGTACTAGCCATCGCCTGAGGTGCATCAGTATTGAGTGTCATGAAGTACTCGCGCAGCTTCGTCTTTCCAGAAAAGCAGCTTAGCTGCCTAGGCGACCTTATCGTATCAGGGTGGCTCTCGACTTTATCATGGTGGCTCTAGCATGACCATCACTTAGGAATGCAGACAACCAGATGTGTGATTCATCTGAAGGTTCAAGCATGGATGCTTGTATAATGTAGATTCAAAGCATGCTTGTTCTGGTTTAAATCTGCTCGTTTACCCGTACAGTTTTCCTACAGACCAGCCTGAGGCAGTGATGAAGAGATGGTTGAGGCATATTGCGAATGACACCAACATAATCTGGGCATCGGCTTTAAGGTTCTGCCTCTCACCTTTAGGTCCCCCTAGTCTCTTGCTTGGCATACCTATCTGAAATACATCTTAATGAAGACTGGCATTACACTGCCAGCTTCTCAGTTTTTAGTAAAATACAGTCGTCCCTTGCTACTTTGAGCTTCGACTTTTGTGGCTTCACTCTATCGCGGTTTTTTGAAATACATGTATATTCATTAAAAAATTGATCGAAATAGTGAAAATGACACAGAACGTGCTCGTTTGTCTGAGTCAATTATACACCCATGTATTACCATTACAATTAAAATTAACCGTACGCATGGACCGCAGAAGAAGACGACGATGCATCTGTTGAAGATACTGCACCGCCGGAAGACTCTCCTACTGAAGCCGGGCCTTCAGAGGAGCAGTAACCTTGCTCTTCTTTGCTGTGTTGTTCATCTCTTCCATCTTAAACGCTTCATCACCAAACACACTATTTTCATAGCTTGGTGTTTGTGCGTAAGAATTGCGTGTGTGTGCAATTAAATGTACAGTAATAACAATACGATGTTTGTAACGTCAAATATGTCTTATTTTCTCTTATTTTGACTAATATATTTGGTAATACGAGTGTAATGGTGACTAAAGGGGTGTTATTTCATTTCCCTAGGGTGCGAATAATGTTAGAAACCGTATTTAGAGGGTCATAAACCGGTCTTCTATGCTCGAACTGCAAAAATATTCGATTTATAAATAAATAATCCTACTTAGCTGAAATTCAGCTATTGTGATAGAGTCTGGAACGGATTAACCGAGATAAATGAGGGTCGACTGTAACAACAAAACAACAGTAATGTTACTAATAAGTCTTTTTTTTTAAACAGCCCATAAGAACCGAATCTCTATTCAGGCACTTCACAACTTGCTGCTAGAGTGGTAATAACCATGAGCTCATGAAATCAAGGTATCATGAGCGGAAGCAAAAGTAAAGATTGGCTGATTCAACTGCCTTATTTATATATCGCTATAAGAGCCTTTTCGGCTGTCGCTTCACTTGCAGCAGGCAGTAAAGGATTGTCTGCTGCAGGAATTGAACCCATGACTCTGGTCATAAAGGGCTAGAGCCGTGTCCCTGGGCTAATACCCAGGGTCCTGATTTGGTAAGCATGCAAATGCATCCAACAATCATGCACGGACAGTCATGCCAAAGTACACAGCATGGCACACACAGCTGCTAGCTAGTAGCAGCCCTGGTTAGTAACATGCACTGAACCCTAGGGTAATACGGGTAAGCACTCAAAGCACACTGCATTGCTGTGAGTGTATAACGACCTTCTCAGGATTGCAGACGTAGGTAGAGTCTCACCGACTCAAGTAACTAACAGTCCGATCTCCAAGAGATGTGAAGATAGTTTGGGGCACCACCAATCAATTCAAGTTAGAAGAGCCGATGTCACAACGAGAAGGTTGATCTGAGACTAACTAGTTCTTCTAGTTAGGCCGCAGCAAGAGAAAAAACCTATAAGTGAGTGACCGGACCATTACGAGGATGCGCTGCTTGAGGTTTCTTTCATCAAATAGTTAAGCTGTGCTGCCTGCCGATCCCAAATCCTTTCTTTCCCTATGCTCTTGAAGCCTGTAACTCACAATCAGCTGACGTTTGAATATCCAGTGATTTGACGGCATTCAAAAGAAAGCTAAGCAAAACCAGCCTGTTCTTCACACTATTTACTCCTTTCTGTGATTGTCCTTTGTTTGCTTATGCATGCTGAAATTGTGCATGCAATTACTAACCAATTGAATGCTTTCTTTCCAGCTCATGCAAATTGCATAGAAAGAAAATTAGTTCACATAGTGCTAAGTAACTGATTTATTACGAACATTGCTATTATTATTATTATTATTGTCTTTTTGAGACGTGTCCCCGAGGACATTACAGGAATCCTGGAAGAGATACATTGTGCCATAGCTGACACGATCGTTGGCTTGAATCCTCCGATGTCGATTTGTGACCTCCATGCTGCACCTTTCTTGTTGCAATAAGAATATATGCACACAAGCACACACACACACACACACACACACACACGCGCACGCGCACACACATACACACATATATATACACACAGAGATATATATACATATATATATATACAGGGATATATATATATATATATATATACATATACATATACACACATATACATATACCCACACACACACACATATATATATATATATATATACAGGGATATATATATATACACACATATATATATATATATATATATATATATATATATACACAGGGATATATATACACAGGGATATATATACACAGGGATATATATATATATATATATATATATATATATATATATATATATATATATATATATATATATATATATATATATATATATATATATATACACATATAGTACATATATGCACAGGGATATATATGTATATAATATCTCACAAAAGACGCTCTGCCAGCTGTACACAGACTCCATTAATGTAGTGGCAAGAACCGCCTTGTCACCAGAAGAGGCCATGACAGTACAGATGCTGACAGATGAGACAACGACAACTCCAGCGAGCCGAACACATCCTGCAACATATGAAGGGCAAAGGGCATACTTGGAGAATGAGATCCAAACTGCGGTTAGTCTCGTCCATCTTTAGTAACCCGTGAGATAGTCAAGTAGCTATTCAGGCGAATGCCCAGTCTACATCTGTGTTAGGCAACAAACTTGCTCCACTTTGCTGCCCAGGTTTGCTGCATTCCCATCTAGGGAGCATGAATTGATGCTGCAAGTGAGGCTAGGCCGAGTGACATTACTTGCTTCAGATTTCCGTGTGCCGAATCATGCGATAGAATTTGTACAGTAGTGTGCTTGCACCAAACGAGAGCAATGTGCAGTGAGCTGTAGCACTGACGTCCGGAAACTTGAATGTTCAGTGCTACAGCTCATTGCTTCCTTGTCCAGAAATTCCCAGCTAGGAATGCTTTAGGTGCAGAAGGGAGCCGACACAGTTACTGGGTGGTGCCAGAATTCTTTTTAAGGGATCTGGACTTTTTAAAGGAGCTGATCTTTTTTAAAGACGGCTGATGTCTTCGTCTGAGCTGACTGATCTTAGCAGTCCGTATCATGCAGTCCGTATCATGATGTCCGGCGGCCATCTTCCTCTGCCCCTGACTACGGCTTGTATGCCAGCATTCTGAAATCCGAAAGGGGAAGGGAGGTGCAGTGTATTTTGCATGAGCTGATCGTATCTTTGCCTCATGCATTTCTTTTGCTGTGCATGCACGACTGAGCGAATACGGCTGGAATGCAGCCGAGCGTGATATAAAAGTTGAGCCAAGAATTTAAGCAGGCGAGGAAGTGGCTACTGTGGTTGATAGGAAAACAAGTAATCGAACCAGATTAACAGTGCATGGCTGTGCAAATGTTGAATATTATTAGTCAAGTGTTCAATTTACTGCTGGCACTAGCACAAATAGTGTAGGGTGCTTAGTCTGAGCTACAACTCTAAGACTTCAGAAAAATGCCATCGTTGCAGATAATACTGTATCATCCGTACGATCGGTCGGTCGACTGGTGGTCGTACGGCGTACTGCTGTACGAGATGCTCATCGGACAGCCACCCTTTGAAGGCGAAGATGAAGAGGAGCTCTTCTCCGCCATCACCGATCAGAATGTCTCGTACCCACGGTCCCTTTCAAAGGAAGCTATCAGCATGTGCAGAGGGGTAGGTTCAGGTGCCCAGCCCCGCTTGATTTCTGCATGGCCATCTCTCACCGGACATTTGCATCTCAGAGGAGCTTGTTCCTACAGAACGTGTGCACTTCGGATTGACCCTGCTGCATGTTCCGACGTTTCGCAGCGGGTCAGTGGCTGCAGTTACTGCTCTCCCCCCCCCTAAGCCGAATACCTTCGGCGACCCAACTGCTGCGTCTTGTGGGTGTGCAAGATGGACAGCTTATTTTTGGCTGATGGCACTGGGCTGCCGTCAGCCACAAATACCTGTAACCAGGATTTTGTTGTGGGGCTAAACCCAGACGACACCTACGTTCAGCTGATCGCAGGCTGCCGATGATACATCAACAAACAGCTCCTTAAAGTCACCCCCATTTCCACGATCTGGCAGCTGTATGCTTTCTGGTCGCCGGCCGAAATGCAGCGCACGTCTGTATATGAAATGCATCCTCACACCGATAACGGTGCACATTACTAAAGAATATTGCCTTTCCTGATAAACCTTTCTAATGTGCTTACCTTCCTTATCTTCTTTCTCTTCTCATACAACGGTGATACATTGTAGCAGAACATTATAATTGCTGTCGGTGTTGGCCCGGTGGTTTCCATGGGGCGTCCTCTTATCTTATTCAGCCTCCCCAATTCGAGCAGGCGGTTATGGGCAGGACTAAGTAGGCCATCAATTTTCCTTGTATCACCTAATTGTGCTAATTAATTAATGCCTTGATTAGGAGGAAAGTTACCAGAAGAGTTTAGCACCCCGAAGGGTTTTGCATATCCTGAGGTAATAGATACATGGGGGACCGAGGCTCGTGATCTGCTGAATTCAGGTGGAAACTAATGCAGCCTTCAGCTTCCACAGCCCAGATTTACGTCCACTCCCCCCCTGCCAGGAAAGGCTGATGGTATACCACAACAGAGGCGTTGCTGGATTCTTGAGATCTTCTGACAGCTTCCAGACCTCGGCTATTGAGCGGACGTTCGGCCACGTGTCTCCTTCGCCGAAGGAGCTTCGATGGCTCGATCAACAGATTGCCGGTGAATCAACTCTGCATGTAAACGTTCGAAGCCACGACGATGCGAGCGGTTCTGGTGAGATGGAACTGGTGAGATGGGCGTAAAGAAAGTGGAGAAGCAACGCTCAGCCGTGAATGGCTGCAGTCCGATTGGCACGGCCTTCGCCAGCGTGCTTCTTAATCCCAGGAAAGTGGCAGCCACTGAACGGCAGCTGCTACGTGAACAGAAACTGCTAGCGAGCAGCATTGGCATAGCACTGGCCACGGTGAGAGCAGGGTGGCATATTGCAGGTAAAGGGAAGCTCACCAGCAAAAGAGCTGAGATTCAGCGGTAGCTGCCTCCTGCCACGGCCTCGGAATGTTCCGGCGGGAGCCGCAAACCTGGGCATGACCATTGGCAGCAGGCCAGAAGAGAGCTAGCGCAGTCTTTGTGCGTTCGAGAAAAAGAAAGCGAAGCCTAGCCGAGCGGAATGGTGGCTTGAGGCTGGCGGTCGGTGGCCCCTTCTAATGGAACTCCCGAAGCAGTCCGGATCCAATTAAATGGCAGAATGGCAAATTTGGCTGCTCGAGGAGTGCCGCTTCTCGGTGACCGAACCGAGTGTGGGTCCACCTGACGCCTTGCTCGGAATGTGCACTTCCCCTTCCCGGCACTCGCCGGCCGCTGCTACTCGATCGCCTTTGCGACTGCTGTCCGAGGAGACAAGAAGGGGCTCTCGCGTTTTGGAGTCAGGCTCCTCGAAGAGCCATCGTGGCCGACGTGGACATTAATAATAATAACAATAATAATTCACTTGATAAAGCGCCCTCAGAGAACTTAATCTCTCTCTAGGCGCTTTACATTTGCTGTAAAGTGAAATGCAATTGAATGGTAAGTAAAATCATGCTTGAAAAACAAACGAAATGAATAAAATGGTTAGGGGTGACATGCACAGGGTCAGCATGCAAATGTGGTTAGTGGCAGCATGCACAGTGTCAGCACTCATAAGCACATCAAGGACGAATCACAGGGACCCACTAAATGCTGTCCTAAATAGGTGTGTTTTTAGGTTCCTTTTAAATGTGGTCAGGTCAGGGGATGTTCTGACGCAGGTCGGGAAGGAGTTCCAGGCTTTGGGAGCATATGAACTAAATGCACGGTCTCCAAAGGATTTAAGGTTTGTACGAGGTATTTCTCGACTGTTGGATTCCGAAAAGCGGGTGATACGATGCTTGGCCTGATTGGGTAGTATATCTGACAGATAGGCTGGAGCCATAGAATGAAGGGACCTAAAAGTGAGCGACAAAACCTTGAAGTCAATCCGTTGCTTGACTGGTAGCCAGTGCAGGTCGGCGAGAAGTGGAGTGATGTGGCAACCGCGACGCTCACGGCAGACAAGTCTAGCTGCCGAGTTTTGCACCAGCTGCAATCGGCATTGAAAGCTGGACACGTCATTCGCCTGCATGCCGTACTCTTGGCATGTCGTGGACAGCTGCTGATGTGGCACTCGGGATTTCTAACCTTCAGCTAGCTTGATTCTAACATGTGCATTTTAGTGAGATGTGCATCTTCGGGACCCAGCAATAGTGTCTGCGCGGTAGGGGAGCAGGGTATAGTAACTTTACATCTTTCTGCAAGTTGTAAAGCATCTGGATGGATATTTAGTTCTCTTAGGGTGCTATACAAGCGACCTATTATTGTTATTATTGCTATTACTATTACTATTATTAGATGGTTGCTCTGAAAGCCTACCCTTTGAAGTATTTAGTATGTGTGCTCAAGGTTCTGCCTCTCACCTTGAGGTCTCCTCATTATTTTGCTCTGGCCTAAACTTTGGAAATGTTGGTTAGACTTCGCTTTGTATCACTCCCTCTTCTGTCACAAGTCGCTTAGCTGTACCTCTAACTAGCTTCAAATCCTTTGTTGACCACCGAGCCTCTAGAACGCTTGCCCCCCCCCCAAGAAGCCTGAGAATCACCATCCCCTGATTAGACTAGATTTGAAAAGAAGCTAAAAACCCAAATGTTCTTCGTAGTACTTGCTCAGTCAGCAAAAATGATCCTTTGTGTACTTATGCATGCTGAAAACACTGTGCAAAGCTATCACTAACCAATTGACATGCTTCCTTTGCAGCATATATAAAATGCCTATAAAGAGATATAATTCTCATACGGTGCTATAAAAATGTCTTATTAATATTTGTATTGATAGTGTTAATGGTAGCATTACATTATACCTGCCAGAAGATTTCATGATTTCATTGTCTGACTTCGCCAAGGCACATCGCTTATGTGCACATGTTTTTGCCTAATCCTTTTCAGTATGTGTGTATGTGTGTGCATGTTTTCTGATGGTATTGTGCTTCCTCTCTCGGTTCAGCTGCTTATGAAAGATCCTTCAAAGAGGTTCGGATGCAATCCGACGACTGGACAGCGTGACATCATGGAGCACCTCTTCTTTCGGCACATCGATTGGCAAAAGTTGGAGAAAAAGGAGATGCAGCCTCCTTTCAAGCCCGAAACGGTAAAAAACTATTAAACGGTTACAACGGCCACTTTGTTGGGCATCAACTCCTTTTTCTTTTGTTCTGTGATTGAAGAGCTGAGCCAGTGCTGTGCCGACCAAGCTATTATGCCAATCAGCAGGTCTAAATGCACACTACTCAGACCTCAGGTTTTGGAGGACGTTGTAATGTATCCTTTGTTTTTACCTGGTGCTGTGGATTTCCCTTTGTTGGGAGGGGGTATTAAGCGCCCGATTCGGCTGACCTTTCAGTTGCATATTTATTATCAACATCCAGCACAAGCCATCCTGGTGAGTTAGTGGTTTGTCGTAGGATTGAGGTCACAGTTTCAAATCCTACTGGCAGTAGGATTTTGCATGGTCTCCTTTATATTAAACACATCAGGCCAGTCTCCACTACCAACGCGGCAGTGTTGGTAAGACTGTAACCTGAATGGTCATCCGAAGAAGCTGTCTTCAAGCTGCTGGGTATGCATAAAGTGTCCATTCCTGAGAGGGAGGCAAAGCTAGTACGAACTACGAGTTGCCTTACAGCGAGCAACTGCAGGCCCTCCTAGGAGGCTAAGGGAAGTGCTATGCTTGCAGATCTGCCGACTGTCTGTCCTGACTGGCATCCAGTTGGCTTCGTGACAAGTGAGCTGTCATCTGCCTATTGCTGAATGCGCTCTAATTGGTTTAATATCGAGACCCGCTTTTATAGCACAATTATAAATAAATATATGTAACAATCACACAGCGATTGGGACTATGCGCATAAAATGCCCAGAAATACCCGACCTGCCCACAGACCAGAAATGCACTGCTATACCGAATTTACTTGGAATCCGATCAGATGTACGTGCACACTATCTTGTATATATGCTGCTAGTTTGGCGTTGGCTGTTTTAAGTTGCCCGCTGCATAACGCTTGGCCTTCTTGTCTTGTTTGTCGCAGAATGGTGGCGCTGCAAACAATTTCGACAAAGCATTCACCAGGCAGAGGGTCCAGCTAACTCCCACTGACCCAATGATTATGCTCAATATCAACGAGGAGGACTTCGCAGGCTTCTCCTACGTGAATCCCTGCTTTTAGCAGGATTAGGCCTTGCTTGCTTTCTGTCTGTGGACTGCTGTCTCACAAGTGCCTTGTGGATTGATCCTGGCCGGCGGCGTTTGCATGCCGACATTTAGACGTGACCTTTTGCTGTGCGACCGATCAGCAACATCCAGCCTCTTGCCATTTGTCGATCAGCTGCCTCCAGATTGCCGGATTACTTCTTGCCAGGATTTCAATTGCGTGCTACGCGAACAATGAGCTGTCTCAAACTAGAATATCAAGGCATGTGCAGATCCTTTAAGTGACAATCAGTTCTGTATGGTCATTGTATGAACACTGATTGTGTCCGGTGCGTGCCTGTCTACATGGAAGAGTCACTTGAGTACCGTGTTGTACATTAAGAGTACCGTGTTGACATGACGTCGTTGTCATTCAGAAGTTAGGTTCTGCAGCCCCACCTTCGAGACTGACCTATGTGTATGCCCTTTGATGTTGTGTTTAATTAAGTAGTGGAGCCACGTTGTTTGCGTTAAAATAGGTGGTAATACCACATTGTTATTCTAATGTGCTGCAAGAAGGAAGAGTGCAATTATACAAAAAGGTAATGATTACCTGCGTTCAATGAATTAAGTATCCTATATATTCACTATATCTGTTTACCTGCCGAAGCATTATACCATAACTTGTGTCTCCTGTTAGCCCTGCGAGGTACCCTGGCGACTTGAAGCTCTCGGCCATTCTAGTAGACCCTCATGGTGCTGACAAGGCATCATAATAGTGACCTCCTGTCTGTGTACTTGTCTCTGTAATTGTTGCCATGACCAGTATGCCATACTTTCTTACTACGTCACTCTTAGGTGAGACTCAAAGGCATACTCGTAACTTCCTGTTCGGATAAGCTTCTCAGTTATTGCCAAAAGGCGAATGCATCCCAAATAAGGATACACCCAAGTAATCTTTCATCAGAAGAGCCAGCCCTTAAATTATAGTGAACGTTGCAGTATGTCCTTGTTCAATAAGCCTCACTGAGTATTCTTGCAATTAAAAAGTCGAATTCCCCTACGATTGGTTTGAAAGCTTCAAAGTACAAGCGCTTGATGAAAAAGACCAGTGCCACTATAAGAAGCTAAAAACCATAGACAACGCGTCAACTATTTTGCTGGAAACAAACTGTGCTCCGTTAACATAATCTCTTCTTACTCATATTATTTGGGTGTTTGGAGTTTCTTCTGACTCAGATTATATTGTTTTATGGAGTATGCCAATTTGCACATGCCGACGGTCTATATCATGTAATTTTTTTATCAATGGGCACCCGATACGATCGTTCCTAGTGTAATGACCACCAAGACACCAGGGCGAAGCAGATGTCAGTAAAGATGGCCATGCGATGGTGGCAGAACGATGAACACTACGTCTATTTAACGTTTTATATTTCATCTTCGTGCAGGCGACAGAACCATCGAACGAGACAGGTGACATAACTGCAAGCATGAGTAATAACACAAGTGGGATTGGAGATGAAAGATTCAAACGCGTGGAAGGAGTAAGATCTGTTATTTTAGAGCTCGCAATGAGATGTCGGAAAGGCTAAGAGTAGGGGGTGTAGAAAATCGAGAACAACTTGCAAACTAAAATAACGAACAACTCATTATCATGGCTTAGTAGATACTTATTGACTGCACACCTGGTCACGTGAGAAATCTGATCAGCAACAGACTTCCAGATCTTCATGCATAACCATTTTTTAGAAAAAATGAAATCGCCTATCGGAGGCCTAATTACTATGGTCACTTAAAGGTCAAAAGTGAATGAGACAAAATTGTTCACGGCCTTCTTCCGAGGCTGAACTTAATAGCACCTGCCTTTTAGCTTAGTGACAGCTTTCGAAGTACCTTCAAGATTACCGAATGCCCGTCTTAAGTGTCTACTAGGTACCGCCGAGCTTGCGGTTATTGAAGGTGTCAATGACCATGCGGCTGATTAGCCACAACTACTACCATTTTCGGAATTAAACCAGTACAGAATTAGTGACTCGATTATGTAAGCTTCGAGCGGCCTTGCCTTAGCCAAATATTCACGTCAATGTGCCGGTTCACCGCATGTCGTGGTGCAGCTTTTGGGTCAAAATTCGATGACTGAATGACCACTCAAGTTTCGAGAGCTACAATGGCCTATCAACGGTTTGCGAACACAAACAACATCCACAATAATGTTTCAGAGAAGAGTTTCTTAGGAAAATTTAACTCATTTGGGCCAGAGAAAAATATATGAAATTACCAATTTTCTTGAGGTGAGTTTTCCATTTATGGAACTAGCGGACAATCGGCGGGTTCAGATGTCCCGTAGGTTCATAGTAAACTATACTAGAACTAAAACTAGAAAATTGTTGTGTGACCCTGCTGCTTCTGATATTGTAATTTGTGCAGCAGCATCGACCACTAATGTATGGCCCGCCTGCAGCAGGTGGTTGGGCAATTGACTCGGTGCAGCTTCCGACCTTTGATGTCAGGATGTGGCCCACCACATATGCCCTCCCCTATCTATGGTGAGTCAGCCAGCTCGTATATGTACCCTTTGAGAGAATAAAGATTGAGTCTCGTTTACTGCTCACGTCCATGCCGTGTCTCTGTGTCGTAAGACTCCACAAGAACAGCCATCGCCGGAGACATTGTCATAGAACAAAATCGCTCCACTACAGGAGGATGGCAGAGAAATATTTTGAGGCACGATGGCTGAGCAACAATACCTTAGTGTGAGGTTCAAATTTAAAAAGTGACACATGACGATACGGCTTTCAGAAAGCGTGAAGTCAGCAAGTGGCCATCTTCGTTATAGGAAAGCATATGACGACAAAGAGTGTTGCCCAAATACTGAACAGCAACCACAGTACGGTTCCTCACAGGGTCGAAGTGAGAGCTCTCAACAATCACGCTGACACCATCAAACATCAGCAGCAGCACAATCGCAGAGTAGTAAAAGAGCGTTGCAGTATTATAGTAGCAATCCATCACCTCAGTAGGTCATTATGGCAGAAGTCTCGAAGCAACCACTGTAAGTGGTGCATGAAGAACTGTCACTTCGTTCAGGGAGTTGGGGCATACCAGCTGAACTCTTACATCGATATTTCAAACATAGCTATCAATTCAATTATATTGCCTTTTTTTAGAGCTAATCACACCACAGAGTCGGCATTGTTTAAGGCTTACAACGGCCTTCTCAGAAATGCAGACTTAATTAGAGTTTATTTGCTTGTTTTGCTCGATCTTTCGGGCGCTTTTGATAGTATCGATTACCAACTTCTTTTCGACCGCCTCTCACCTGACCTGGGCATTAATGACATTGAACTAAAATAGTTTAAATCCTATCTCATTGGGAGACTCCAGAGTATTGATATGAAGAGATAAAGGTCATCCGATGAATCCCCATAGGCATAATGAGGCCTTTCAGCGCTCGGGGACAAAGCTACAAATGGCGCCCCTCCCCTTTTCAAGAACTGCTGCAAAATAGCTCCATCACAGAAGAAATGCAAAAAACACCAGAAGACATATCCAGTTGAGAAAGTTCTGCTAACTATAGTAAAGGTACAAGGTAGCTATCACAGCTTTAGCTTAAGTGAGTTTTTCTGGGCTTCAACTTGGTGAACTGGTCTATTACAGTTTGAAAGTCAATATTTTTCAGTGTTTCTTTCTCTATGCTTAGCAAGGCCAAATCAGAGAGTCGGTCTTGCCCATTGATGCTCTCAAATGCATTATCTTCAGCTAAAGGAATGTTCACAGCTGGCAACTGATACAGCTATGGTGGGAAAACCTTGCAAGGCAACTCAAATTAGGAAAAACCTGTTCCGTAACTGGCGATGAAAGACACGAGTTCCGGTGGTGTCTTTAGTGCCGAGTCGTGACTTGTGGCAAGAAGCATTTTATAGTCACATAATTCGTTGTACAGCTTTATTCCATCAATGTCTGAACAACAGAAGCCTCTGAGATCTAGAGATTGCTAGTTTGGTCCGGTCAAGTCTCCTCAAAAGCTCCTCAACTTTCAACAAAGAACCAAATTTAAAATCAAACTCTGTGAGCAGGGATAACCTAGTTGTAATTTCTTGTCGGAGACTTAGTCTATGCTGTCATTAATTATTCTTTAGATCTCATCTGCCGGGAGACCAATATATTTCTAGAGTTCTATAGGAATCTGTGTCCTTCGTTGGAGTCTATGTTCAACTGCAGCGCCCCATAACTCATTTCTACTTTTGGCATCTAGTTGTGATTCATGGCACAGGTCTTCTCAAAGTCTGGACAACTCAATCTCAAGAGAGTGGAGAGCCGTCTTTGAAGTTCATTTTCAGATCCAGCAGTCTTTCCTGAACAGGGCCAATCTTCTTTAAGATGATTACCAAAATAATAGCAGAGCAAACAATTTAAATGCTGTTCATTGCATCATTGATAGCTCGTACCCAGGCTAGGTTTGGTTGGCTGGGACGGGACGGCTGCATATGCGGTAAGGGTCACAGGCTGGCCGGGGGTCTGACCTATGGGTATGGCCGGATGTGCGGTGACAAGGGGTCACCGGGGCTCTTGGGTTAGGAAAGTTGGCTGACTAAGTCGTGGTGTTGGAGGCTCCCGGTCTTGCCGAGTTATGCACCTGGATGGGTGCAGGCATACTCCGGCAATGCGGCCACGCACGCAAGGCAACGAGTGCCCAAGGCCCAAGCGGAGCTGGATAGCACGCTCGTTGTTGTGACTTATATACTCCGCGTTCCCCGTGTAGCGTGTTCGTGACCCCCCGTGAGTTGGCGTCTTTCGGCGGAAGCTCTCAACTGTGGTAGACGTCGACTCAGACAAGCCAAGCAGTTACTCAGCTAGCCGGATCTTTTACGGCCTACGCTCGTACTGTTGGAACGGAGTCGCTACAACGGCGGGACTGCGGAAGCCGACTGACCAACTAACGCGTTTGTCCGCTGCGTCGTCTCGCGCCCCTACAGTGTACTGTGTATAGGACCCTCCATGTAGACTTGCTTAGTTCCCCTGTTTTTGTTGGCGCATGCGATATTATAAAGAGGTCTAAACTTGACGGCCGCTCGTCTTACCCTAGCTCGGCGGCATGGCGAGGGGGGCGTGGCCAGAGTATGGCGGGGCTTGGCGGGAAATAGCCTCTGACCCCTGGAACTCGGCTACAAGCTTTTGCAGCCTCCACTCTTGCACTCCACCTTGTCGCGTAATCACGTTTGGCTGTGATTGCCAAGACTTTCCTCAGTTCTTCCCACTTCAGAGTTGATCTCTAAAAGAATAAGTAGGTTCTCTATAGTCTTCCTAAAAAGGTAATGACAACGGAATCTTGACTTGTAGCGAACTCCTGCCAGTTTCAAGCTGCGGTTATCACAGTTTACAAAAATTGCCTTCTCATTTCTGGACAGTATTCTCTTTTGGACACCAGACTAGCGGCCAGACATGACGGCTGCGTTGTCGTAGCAGAGCTGGTCAAAGTCGGCAAAAATGCTTAACTCGCCAAGCCAGCAATAGTAAAGTCCATTAAAACAAGGACTTGCTTGAAATCAAGATTGGTATTCTCACTTGAAAGAGTTAAAACACGTAGACAATCCATTTTTCTTTTGTTACCCCATTGGCCTTGACGCCCGAGGACATCCGGTCCCCCTGCCCACCTTTTGTACCCCTGCCCACCCCTTGCTACGCCTCTGTGAATCGCTAAAGTAAGAGGTACCTCAGGGCTCAGTGCTTGGTCCCCTTCTCTTCACAGTGTATGCAAAGTGCCTAGAAATAGAGGAAGTTCTCTAGGGCGCTATGCAAACGTGTTATTGTTAATATTATTTTCTCCATCCTAGGCACACGCATATGCGTTGGTTTGCGTACTAGAAAAATCGAGAGCTCGATTGGCATCCACAAACTAGATTTCGAGCGTTCTTTCGACGAGCGAATGAACGCTGGTGTTCTTTCCGAAATTGCTTGCTTAGTAATCGATGTTACAGGCGCGTGGACCGGGCTTCTTACTATGGTTTGTTTTGCACAAACACGCAAGTAAGTAGCAAGTGCTTGCGACAGCTCACAGCCGTACGACTAATACTCGTAGAGGTAGAAGCCTCGCCTTGAAGCGCGTTCAACGATTCATAGAAGCAGCCACCAATACACTCGAGTATGCAGAATATGCCAGTCGTAATTAATACTGCTCATTCCTCAGAAAGCAATACAAATCGCTAGCACGAGAGCGCCAGGCTCTATTCAGCTTCCTGTAGTTATCTATCCTGTATTATCTAGCCAAGCTGGTTTGGTCCAGCGGTCCAGCATTACCACAGCTGTGGTAAAGTTATGAGGTATGAGATAGTACGGTCCGAGCTGGTTTGGTCCAGCGGTTAAGGTGCTCGCCCCGACCAAGGCCTGGCTGTGGTCGTGGGCTCGACCCCCGAGGCATATGTGAAGCGCCTGAATAGAGATTAAGTTCTCTTGGGGCGCTATATAAATGAATTATATTTATCTAGCCGCAGATAATTTCACACTTACATCGGATTTCAAGGCGTGAAGCCTCAGATTCTATGCCGTGTGTGGTTCTTAAGTTCGCACACAGCGATGCATCAGATTCGTAGGGTGAGCGGTCAAGGCCGCAGATGTCAAACCTACAACGACCACGTACTGAAATCAAGAATCTTGACCAACACTTCGTGGCATGGAGCAAGCTAGAAAAAACCTTGATCTTGCGATTGCCTTGTAAAATTTCTCCTTTCAAAGTCGATTAAAGGCGATCTTTAACGGCGAAGTCACTCGGCTACCCCTGCGCCCCGTGTAAAGGCGCTTCTACGCTGTCCGTTCCGAATGGACCGCAACCCGTCCTTCATTCGACTTTGCGATGCAATTTTGAAACGGGGGCGGTCTGATATCGGACGGCTACCAGATGAAGTCTAGCACGATTATACTCCTTGGCCAATGTAGTTGGAAATTGGCTACGACACACTAGCAACGATACATGTCCAAATCGGAGGAGGGCGTTGCCGAGCTTAAATTTCAAGCAGATATTGTAGTACACCTTCGATTTTATCACTCCACCAAATTTTAAGTCATTTCTCAAACGCAAATTTAGGCAAATGAGCTGCAATGACGGATGCCTGTACCGCAATCCACTTTAGTTTGCCTCAAATCCACCACAAATCAGCTGCAAAAAGCTTCAACAAGTTTTGAATATAAAACTAAGCTACATGTAAAATGTACCCACACAATTTCGCGCAACTCCGCTCACGCGTTCTCATGAAGTCCACTAAAATAAACTGCAGCGGCCCAAGCCGATACCAAAATCCACTGCACAATCTACCGCACAACGAATGAAGTCTTGTGCGAAAATCTCCGTCTTTGATTGCATGTGACTGCTGCGAAAACTCTGCGAAAATTCTGCTCATAAAATCTCACTCTGCGACAATTCTGCTCATAAAATCTCACTTGCATTGGCACGGCCGTTCTCTTGCAATGCACTGCAATCGACTGCAATAGCCCGGGCTAATATAGCAATCCACTCCAATCCACCGCATCCACCGGAAAATTATTAGAAATGAAATGCGCCGAAGTCCAGTTTTAATTGCATATTCAAGCGCAGTTTCTGTGCACACCCACTTAAAATAAGAAAACTGTCAATCCGTGAACTCTGGCAATGCTCGGCAATCGCCCGAAAAAATCTGGGGAAATGCCGCAATCCACTCTAATCCACTGCAAATCATCCTCAAATCGCTATCGTGAAGCTTTAAGTAATATTGTATGTAAATCTAGGCGCAGTTCAAAGTGAACCCACAAAATTGCACTCCATTGATCAAACGCGTTCTCATACACGGCCCCACAATTGATTGCAACGGTGCCCGGTACCATGCCGCAATCCGCCGAAATTATCGCAAAGCGACCAGAACGAGTAAAATAGAAATTCTAATTACAATTGCACGCTGCTCTACTCTTCGTTTACTGTATACTCACACAATTTTACTATAATTGCCTTGACCATTCTGCAGCGATGCACTGCAATCGATTGCAATGGCCCAGGCCAATACCGCAATCTACAACAGTCCAATGCAAAATGCCCCGAAATCGGTTTCTCAGTACTCCTATTTAATAAGGATTACAAAGCACACGGTTTAAAGTGCAACCACAGCGTGCTAATCGATTGCGTTTGTGCAATCTCGGGCAATGCACGGAAATCTACGGCAACGGCTCGGCTCGAAGCAGCAATCCACTACATTCCATTGCAGATCGACTACCAATTGGCTGCGAAACGCTCCAATGGTCACTGCGCTTGAAATGTCATCGCGATAAAAAGTGAGGTCGTAGAGTTTTTAAGCTATTTTGCATGTTAATTGTCAAAAATGCACGGCAACCGACAGCTATGGCAGGAGCTAATACCACAGTCCTTAGGCGAATCGACGAGAAATCGGCTGCACGAAGCTCCCATTCTCATTCCTCGTAAAGTCTCGATGCAAGCGCACATACGTTC
>WPIO01000048.1:2495000-2677500 GCA_009760855.2 Cristatella mucedo | reverse complement strand
ATGAGGTAGGACCGGTATCAAGAACGTCTATCGCTGACTAATCAACCTGGACGTGAAGCCCTGGTAGCGCAGCAGGCAGCGCGTGAGTCTCATAATCTCAAGGTCGTGAGTTCGATCCTCACCCAGGGCAGTTTTTGTCACGAGTCATCTAGCTCGGTTTTTTAATCGCCTACGGGCCTCGCGTAACAACAGTAATAGTCAAGCGGTACATAATCAATATCATGGACTCTCTGATCATATCTTTCTTAGTGACAAAAAACTAGAGAAGCAAGCCCGATATCCTCCCTACTAAGAAAGCAGCTAACGGCGAAGAATCTCACAGAGATGAGACATAGTATTGGATTGTCCATCTGTAATCTGACAATATTTATATAGATTCAAAACTTCACCTATGCTAGGATAGATACGTATGATCTACGGCAGTCTAAATATGATTGCTAATGGGCACCTAGTCTTTTTATGCTTTCTCAAGGTTGACTCAGTAGTCCTAGCTTTTTAAATCCTACAGTAAACCATAGACCATCTGGGCCAGGGCACACAATATTCTTAGTCAGAGAAGTAAATTCATCCAAAATATCGACCAGCTTCGCGCTGGAGCATTCCACCAGTGAGGGCTGGTCGGACGAAATACTGAGCATGTTGGGCAAGAAAGAGATTTTTTATTGTCAGCTATTATTCTTTATTTTTATATTATCTTTATATTTATATTTAATTCCAGTGAGCCTATTCATATTGCTTATTGACAAGAGCTGATAAGAATAATAATGATAACTCGAAGTCGTTTTATAACATTCTACGAGAGCTAAATCCCTGTCCATCTCCTTTCAGCTCGCTGCAAGAGGATCGGCAACCGTAGCTTAGTGACATTCGCATTATCAAGCATGCTAGTGGAAGAATGAAGACACTCATAGCCACCGGTTGGTAAGGCCTCTGGCTAGTAACATGCCCTTAATAATTCATATTAGGTTGATAGAAAACATCTCGAAATAGTCGTTTATCGCCCTTAACCAATACAACAGCCCCTCAGCAAAGTGCTTGTATGCCGGGCTGAGTGCTGAGTGTCAGTGTCACCAAGCTTTTCTAGCCTGCTTTCTGAGTATTCTTCTACTCGGGATATTCGCAGTTTGCTAGACTGCACACTTTTGATGTTCTCGTTTGGTTTGTTAGGCAGTTTTGTTTCCCAATGATGTGCCAAACATATACAGCAACTTGACAATACCTATGTACCCTTCCACGTGGGTGTTTTTTTTTATGTTCCAACCCGAGCTTCCTCTACTGGGAGTGAGCTTGCACAACCCAGCAGTGGTCTCGGCAATGGCTCGTCTATTATATCAATTAATTTCACACGGATCTGTCAAGAGTTGTTGTCGGTTATCGTCATTATCGTTGCCGTTCTCGTTAGCATCGTCGAAGTGACAATTTTGACTGACTTGTTCCCATCGGAAGGCTTACAATAGTCACCTTTCCAAAAAGTATGCAGCGCCAGAGTTCGTGAGGGTCCTCTTTCACTTGCAACTCGTTCAACTGCACATAGCCAATTCCCAGATAGTCGTGTATAGCTCTTTATTCTTCTGCCATGTCCGGAATCAGAGAGCGTTTTGACGGCTTTGAGTGGCAAAAGCTCGGGTTCAAATCCCGATCTCAATCGCTGTTTTTTATATGCATAAAAGGGAAGGTGCTATCAAGCACACATTCCTCTGCTAGCGCTATAGAGTTCCAGTGTTGGCGTAGCCACCTTTTTGCGGTTACTGGCTCACTAATGCTGCTCGTATGTGTTGTCGATCCGAGATGTTGTCATCGATTTTCATGCATTGAAATGTTAGAAACATCGCGGAGCCTGCTTCTCTACTTCCCCTAATCGTGTGCACCTGTTGTTTTCCTCAATGTGGGCCAGCGTATATCCCATAGTCGATTTTCCTTGTGCCTGCTTATGTTTGCTACACGTGTTTCCCACTCGTTTTCACTTTTCATCCAAACTGTGTCACTTTATGTCACTGCTCATTAGTGCTGCCCGCCTCCCGTCTTTGCCCCGCTGGAGCAAGCTGCTCACATTTGACTACCCAGGTCGTGGGTTTGAGTCCTGCAGCAGGCAATTCAGGATTGCAGGCTCCAAGTGGGGGATAGCTACAAGTGCTCTTCTGCTACAATATGAACGAGGCCGTTGAATCTGCCGACCTTTACTTAATGGATGGCATTTTTCTTGAAATTATTGTATATGTTTCATGCATCAACTGTATATTGCTAATAATTCTGCATGCTAAGATTTGGAATGTTTAAATGTTTTGAGCACGGCTGTATCTAGTTAGACACTAGTTGACTGCAAATGCTTTCTATTGCTGGTGCAGTGGGTCTACAATGTTTGCAAGCGCTTTAACGTATTCTTTGTAGCAATTTTGCTGCACGGTACCTTGCCTCAATGACAGAAACCCAGCTGTCTGCATACGACCATCTCCTCAATCATGCAAGAAACGACTGGGATATTTATTATTGGGTCACAGGTAAAAATTACCAAGCAGTATGTAATGCTAAAGTAATAGCACTAAGCATTTGAAAGTGCTGAGAGCTTCAAAAAACAACTAAATTTTAAGTGTCTAGGGAGCATTTATAGGATATCAATTTCAAAATAAAATATTCCAGAGTGTAGGCGAACAGTTTTGTAAGGGCACATTCCAAGTACAGTTTGGGTATAATGATCTTCAAAGGGATTACATATAAGTGATGACCTAATCTACTGTATGGCTGACAGCTCCGAGGCACAGATGGGAGAGGAGGTGGGATAAAAAGGTGGCTTTCTTGCATCGTTAAAGGACTGCTATGCACTGCGTAGATGCAGGTCTTGCAGTAATTCATTCATTTCCGGGCTTAACGTTTAGACATTCGGGGCAAGCGCTACAACTCATTCGTAGTTGCTGATAAGATACTCGTTTTTGTCGTTAAGCTACTTATTTCTTTTTGAATTGTTAATGAGTAATATTGAGTATTTATTTGCATACTTGTTAAAGGTTGTTAATGTGAATAGACTGGTACGTATTCTTTAGCTAGATTGCTAACGATGTTGACATTTCTTCGTGAAATTACATTGCTCATGGTTGTTCATGCATTATCAGTTTTTAAAGTTTTTGTTTCGATTTGCTTCCAAATTAGGGTTGTGAGGGGTACTTAGCCCTGGTGTATGCTTGCATCTTTTCTAGTCCTCGTCTAGTGTGCAATCGTATATAGCTGCTGCTGCTGCAGGCTGCATTTCTGCTGCCATGAAGCTACTGAATTGGCCGATCTTTACTTCATATTACTTATTGTCCTTATTCAGTCGTTGTTGCTATGCCAGAGTGTGCATGCATAATTTGGCCAAGTGAGAATCTATCCTCCTGAGTCAGTTAGTTGTATATTAAAATAACTAGAGGAAGAGTAGGGAACTTTTCTGTTAAGAAACACCTAGAGTCAAGGACCACTTTGCTAAAACGGTCGTTAGCACATTTTGAGTATATGGCGGCGCGTCTTCCAGTTGCAGGGAGACATAAAGGTAAATTCTTTTCTGCACCGAAAAGGCGTCGGAGGCTAACACTAAAATAATCTGCACCCATCACTTGTTTTGGCAGCAGATGATTTGCTTGCTAGAAAAATCACTGAACCCTCTTCTCTGGGTTTGTATCGAGCTCCTAGCTTAAAAATAGAGCCACAAGATCGTCATGCGCTGGGACTTAGTCTAGGTGCAACGTGTTTGCACTTCATAATCCAGGTTGTGAATTCGGGTCTAGCTGCAGAAAATTCTTCATTTTTCCCTTCAGGCTGGAGCAATAGCTGCTACGGCAATTCTGCCACCATATAAGTCCTTTGGACCCCATTCCCGCTGTCCGGCTCCTACGTTGCATTGATCTGCTGCTGCCATGCATAGCTAACATCATTAATATGTCATTAGCCTCTGGTCATGTCCCAGCACCTTTCAAAAAAGCTTTTGTCAGGCCACTACTCAGACAGTAGACCAAGAGAACTTGAGCAACTACCGCCCAGTCTCCCTTCTACCATTCTTATCGAAGACACTAAAACGAGTCATGGCAGACCAGCTGAACTCATATGTTGAAACTTCAAACCTTGCTAGTAAGTTCCAGTCTGGTTTTAGAGCTAATCACTTCACAAAGTCAGGATTGCTTCGGGTGTAAAACGACCTACATAGGAATGCAGACATAGGTAGAGTGTCTCTGCTTGTTTTGCTCGATCTTTCGGCAGCTTTTGATACTATCGATCACCAAGTTCTTCTAGAGCGCCTCTCATCTCGCCTGGGCATCACTGGCACTGCTCTGCAGCGGTTCAGGTCCTATCTCAGTGGGAGACTCTAGAGTATTGATGTAAATGGACACAGATCATCCGAGGTACCTCTTAAAATATGGGGTACCTCAGGGCTCCGTGCTAGGTCCGGTTCTTTTCACAGTTTATACTCTCCCTCTTGCCGATGTGATTGCCAATAACAATCTAGGCTTCACATCTATGTGGATGACACTCAGTTGTACCTTTGCTTTGATCCCTTCCAACCTTCGTGCACTTCGAATTCTCTCAACTCCCTTGCAGCATGTTTTGATAACATCCGCACATAGATGGCAGCAAATTTTCTTAAATTAAACAATGATAAAACTAACTTACTAGTTAAAGACAAACCTAGTGTGATTCAGAAATTGGAAAGGTTGACGCTCAAAATCCGATCTGCCAGCACATCTCCTGTTCAATCTGCATGAAATCTAGGTGTCATGTTCTAAAGTGACCCTTCGTTAGACGACCACACCAATTCCACAGTCAAGTCTGCCTACTTTCAGCTTCAAAATATTGCTAAAATTCGGGCTTGTTTAGATAAGGATACCACATCTAAGTTGGCCCATGCATTTGTGACATCCCTTCTTGACTCCTGTAACTTACTGCTTGCTGGCCTACCAGCATGTGCAATCAGGCGCTTACAGCTGGTGCAAAACTCCGCAGCTAGGCTTGTCTGTCGTGAGCATCGCAGTTGCCACACCACACCAGTTCCTCGCCGACCTGCACTGGCTACCAGTCAATCAACACATCGACTTCATGGTTCTGTCGCTCACGTTTAGGTCCCTCCATTCTTTGGCCCCATCCTACATATCAGATTAACTGTTTACCAATACCTCGTACAAACCTCAAATCCTTTGGAGACCATGCATTTAGTTCGTATGCTCCTAAAGCCTTGAACTCACCCCCTCCGACCTGACTCACGACATATCCTGACTTGATTACATTTAGAAGAAAATTTAAATACCTATTTATGACAACATTTAGTGGGTTCCTGTGATTCGTCCTTTATGTACTTATGCTTGCTGACACTGTTGAATGCTGCCACTAACCACACTTGCATGCTGACCCTGTGCATGTCACCCCTAACCATGTTATTCATGTTGTTTATCAAGCACGGTACCACTCACCATTCGATCGTGTTTCCTTTGCAGCTAATGTAGAACGCCTAGAAAGAGATTGAGTTCTCTTAGGGTGCTTTATCAAATGTATTATTATTATTGTTAGAAATGGGGCTTTTAAGGTAGCTAACCTCTACTGATTAATTTTGCTATTTTTTTATCCGAGTCACAAAAACTCACTGAGCCTGATTAGGAATCAACCATTCCCATTGTGTTTCTCGATTACAGGCCAAAGTAGAGCGTTGCTAGCTGATTGAATGCCTTTCTTTTGTTTTAGCAAGACAAGCTGTGAGCAGATGAAAGAGTAGGGTCAGCACTTGGTGAAAGACTTGTCACGTGCGAATGTATCTGCAGCAAGTTTTGCTTGCTTTATGCCTTTCCTAGGCGAACCATCACTAGAGGTGGGCGAGCAGGCACTTCAGCCTCACGGGAGCTCAGCTGAAGGGGCTATGAAGGGAGCCACTCCCATCAGTGCATTACTCCCTAACCACAGTTTTCTTTTGTGTGCACAGACTGGAATTGTTTTCTGTGAGGCAAAGTTGGAAATGTGAGTGACCTCTATTAAGTTATAAAGTGTTAATTTATAAAGTAGTTATTATTTTCTTGTAGCTTCCAGCTTTAACCAAGTAAAAATCTGTTTAGCTGATCATTGCTGCAGCTGCATTCAGGTTCGGCGAAGGCTAAATTCGGTTAAAGTATTTATTTTTCAAAGAAGTGCATAAGAAGTTTCTAATAAATAAATACTTAACATCATGACTTCTTATGAGTCAATATTTGGGCAAATACTTTTAGTAATGCACCTGTGTTATATACTTCTGCTTATATATGCCTTATAAATAGGCCACTGGGCATTAGGTATTTACAAAAAGGACTTTTTAAGACGCTGCAGTTGGCAGTTCGTAGGGTGGCGAGCAAGATTTTCTGTCAAAAGTAAAAGCTGTTACACTGTCAAGATCTCAAAACCTTATCGATGATGCAATGTAATTTCCTATGATACCTCAGGACTTAATATAGCATCCCCGCAATGTGTTACAATCGGAACTGCACTGTTCCGAGTCAGCCTTTGATGGTGTTGAGGTACTGGGGTGTCAGGTTAGGTAGGCTCCATACAGTTGACCTTCTCTTCCATTCATGCATCGCATAAATATATAATGGCCGGCTCAGTTGAGATGTGGCATCAAAACGGTAAGTAATACTTCTAACTGTTTTTTTTCATTTGTATAGGAATGGCTGAAACTCCGAAAGAGTTTGAGAGTGATATCATGCAGCTGCTGAAGAAATTTGCTCAGAATGATGCCAATGAAATGCGCATACAGCAGCCGGAGCTTTACTAGTGCAAAGCAAGACTCTCGGTCCACCTTGCAAACAGTCTGCACTTGTTGGTGGTCGCCCCAACTCCTTCCTCAGTGCTTGCTTCAGCTTGCATAGCCCGGTCGCTGACAGGCTGATGATGCATCGCTCCGTTGTTAGAATGTTTAAACAAATCTCTGTCTCGATCTGTCTGAGATTCTATTTTATGTGAGTGCCGTGTCGTGATGCTTTAATGAACGTAACCGAAATATGCAATGCACTCGAGCTTTCCTTCTTTGAGCCGTCGTCGTGGTTGATTGTCTGTGCCAGGCGTTCGGTTAGTGCAGCGCCAGAAATAAGTCTATCCACCGAGTTAGTGCTGTTCGGTCTTGTTTGGGCTACATGCATCAACGTGGCAGGCAATCTGTTGTTACAGCATACTCTTGAGCTCACCTACCTCTGTGCTGCTCTGTCGGAAAGCCGACAGTTTGCCACCGAAGATTGTGTGGTGCTGAGTGTGCCGTCAGAATTGAGGACATGATGGCAGGATGACACCAAATGGCAGTTCTGTGGTGTGACTCAGACCCATACATAACTTTTTTTCCAAAGTGTTGACAATATTAACCCAGGGGGGTTGACCCGGGTGCCCTCACTGCTCTGCCGGCGTCGTGGATTCAAGTCCTATCGAGCGGTCGATCCTCTCTTTCCAGCTGCGTGCAGAGTGGTAGCAGCTCGTAAAAGCTCTTTCGCTGCTATATGAATGAGGCTGCTGAATCAGCCGATCTTTACTTTGCGATCTGGTTTTAAACGGAATTTAGCTGCAAGAACTTCACGACCCATGTCTTGGAGCCACGTCTTGGAGTAGTGGGCAATTCGTAAATGGCCCTGCGCGAACAGGTTGAAAGCTGCGAAGGTTCTGCCGCCGCACATAAAGTGTTCGGCTCTTACATAAGCCTTTCTCTACGTTATTTTGGCCTCTTGGTTTCCGAAAGCTTATCGCCAGTGCCCTTAGCCTAGCGCGAGAAACCTCATTCGGAGCAACAGTTAATACGCCGACCAAGCGAAGAGGAAAATGAAAAATTTAAAACTGAAAACAGTAGCAGCTAATTGCAGACTTTTAACTTGAGTAAACCGTTTTTTAATTAGCACAATAAATGCACTTCATGAAGATTCACGGTTTTGCTAGGCTTAATGGAAAGATGCATGTTGTTTAATTTATGGTTTAAAGGGGACTTGAATTACCACTTTCGATTATGGGAAGTCGGCTTCTGTGCTAGGAAAGAGCGTCGCTTGCTGTCGCGGAAGCAGCTAATCTCTTAATTATTTGATATTAATAAAATAGATGCAACTTGCAATCGCACATTCACTCGACAGCACTTATAAACTAGTCGAGTAAAAATGTTCAGCATAGTTTTTTTTGCATGCCACTGACTTCGACATGGTGTGTCGGAGGAGTTAAAGTGCTTGCCTTTGACGACCGAGGTCGTGGGCTCGAGCCCTGTGACTAATGTGAAGCGCCTGATTAGAGATTAGTTTATCTCAGGGCACAAAAAAGTGTTAGCTGATTTACCAGCCTCGTTTTTATAGCGGCAGAAAGGCCTTAACGGCTATCACCATCTCTTGCAGGTGGCAATAAATGATCTCCCACTGCAGGATTCGAACCTACGACCTCGGTCGAGAAGGGCGAGCAAATGAATTATATATTTTACGCAAAACACCCGTCTTAAAAAATCCACAAGTGTGAAGGGCCATTTAGATCCAACATGGATGCCATCGATAGCCAGCTTTGGGTCTTAGTCCAGGGTTACCATGCTGGCACTTCACGACGCGGGTCGTAGGTTCAAGCCCTGCAGCAGGCAGTCCTTTGAGCATGCTACAAGCGTACGATAACCGCCAAGGCTCAGCTACCGCCCTATAATTTAGGCTGTCGAGTCAACCGACGGTTACCTCGTCTTGTTTACGAGCTCAAGTACTACAAAGCAGCAAACTGAAGGTCATCACCTTAGCGGTATCTTCTGCCGACGCCGCCGCCGCCCCTCCCGACATCGGCACCGCTACCGCCCGTCCAAACCTCACCGCCGCCGCCCTAGTCGCATATATATATATATATATATATATATATATATATATATATATATATTTTAATATCACAGACAGCATAAAAACTGGGTGCAACTAGAGAACAGGTTAGCGGATTTACCAGCCTCATTGTTATGGCGTCAAGAGCGCCTTAACGGCTATCACTACCGATTGCAGTGGGTAATGAAGGATCGCCCGCTGCAGGACTTAAACGTACGACCTGGGACGTTTTGGCGAGCACCTTATCCATAGGAGTCAACAAAAATCCCAAGCATTATCACGTTTTTAAAAATCACTGCAATAAAACACTTCCAAGAGGTAATGGTTTGGCCAAGTGGTTAAGGTGCTCGCCCGACCAAGGTCTGGCTGAAGCCGTGCGCTCGAGCTCCGTGGCACACGTAGAGCGCCTGAATAGAAATTAGGTTCTCTTAGGGCACTATACAAGTAAATTATATATATTAATGTAAGAAAGCAATGATTGCTGCAAATTGTGCGTGGTGCCATCTTGGTTAGCCCAGTAGTCGTGAAACACAAAACTACCCTGTTTGTTGGTTTCACTTGAGTTCGGAAAAATTGTGGTTTTCAAAGGATATTTTTAGCAGCACCAACTGTACACCGCCAGATAAACATTCCTGGATATGCGAAGTATTCCTCCCTCGAAAACCGTATCTCACCGATTATTTCGGGCGCTACTTCAGGAATGGTCGAGACATCCAGTTTTGCATGCTTGCACGCGTAGGCCTGACCTGGTTTGACATTGCAAAAAGTCAAAGTGCAGTTAAAAGAAAATGCCAGTCAACCACGTTTCCTAATGGGAAAAGGAGAGATAGAAATAAATGAAACTGCGTTTGGCTTGAAATCATGAAAAACTTAGGAGATCCCAAAACCAGATGAGCTGGATGTAGTAAAATTTTCCAACAGAGAAGATAGTTTAATTTAGTGGATGCATTTGGCGGACTTATTTATCAGTAACGCTGTTAGAGGATTTTTCTTGTCTACTGTAACATTAATTTCTTGGATTGTCTCGAGCCATGTCAGGCGAATGGCTTCGCATGCATAAAGTAGCATCTCTCAAGCCGTTGAAGATTACTAAGAAAGTGGCCGAAACGATTGTTGAAATAAATTTTAAGAGCGGTAGAAACTTAGTGCTTCCAGTAAGTCTCACTTCACAGCGCTCAGATAATGTTACAAAATAACATTCTTAAAAAATGGCGACTACCATGAAAGGCATAAATAGCTCTAGATATTGCAAAGCAGGCATATTTCGCATGTTTTTGTATCTTGTCAGAAAAATAAGGCGGTAGCTTGCACGATTAGTCAGTACTGTAGCTATCTCTCATGAATTCTATGTTTTAATGCCGAGCTGGTTTGGTCCGGTGGTTAAGGTGCTCGCCCCGACCAAAGTCTGGCTGAGGTCGTGGGCTCGAGCCCCGAGGCATATGTGAAGCACCTGAATAAAAAGTTAGTTGAATAAAAAGTTCTCTTAGGGCGCTATACTAATGAATTGTATATTAATAAAATGTTGGCGGTCGAGCAGTCCATAAAACGCTGAAATACTTGAGGAGGCTTGTATCTTGACCAAGGTGCAAATAGTTTTTGTGTTAGAAGAGTACGTACTTTACATACACACATAAGCATATATAATAGATATATATATATATATATATATATATATATATATATGGTGCATACATATATACATATATATAATCAATACAAAAAGGTAGGGTCGCACGCAATCTGTTGCCACACATTTCTTGTATAAGATAGTGCTATACAAATGAATTGGGGTCATTTTTGCCCATATTTTGGTGAAGACATGCTCCAATAGAAGCATCCTACTGATCACGTGTAACTAAGCTATCTGTGCATTTTGAAATGCCGCTACCAATGCCCTCATGGCACCCCTTGATTATAAGCATCTCTCTCCGAGATTTCATCCTCGATCGGTTGAAAGCCCCGAACTCACCAACAGGACCCGTCCATTTAAGCCGACATTTCTGAGAAGATCATCGTAGATTTTTAGTAGTGCTCATTTGTTTAGTGATTAGCTCTATATCCTGTGTGGAACTAACCAGCTGCTTAGTCTGGTGACAGCGAACTGTCGTGGGAGAATGTTTGACAGATAGCGTTACCTTTTTTGCGAGGAGGCACACAAATGAGAGCGATGAGAGAAAATGCTTCGACCGAATTGCGACATTCGGCTCGAAGTCAGTCCATTCAGGACATTCATCAAATGAATAATAGTCTCTGAGATACGGAGAAGGGGTATTTGAAAAATCCGAAGCGAACCGATTTCAAGCACCAGGACGTAGGAAGAGAGCAATGAAGACCAACCGGCTTGGGTTTGGCTGAAGGCTTCCGTTTAGCTCCATTCACACTCACCCCCACCCACCCACCCCCCATCGTTAGCCAGATAGTCTCTCTCTCTGATGGTCTCCGCGGACGCCGTGGCTGCCGGCCTTGGAGAGACTACGAGCCGATGGCTTTTCGGGCGGCGCAGCATCGATGCTCCGATTCGAGGTAGGTGTCGCTAGATGGACGGATGGTGGGCGGATCATATTGTGTCAATGATCGAAAGCCTTCCCCGCGATGGCTATGAGGCATGGCGCATGGCGAGTGGAAGCTCGCGGTCAGGAATGAATTATAGCTCAAGGAGAGGTTCAAGGTTTAATTAAGGTTCAGCGAGAAGAATTTGCTTTCAGGGGCGCGTCGTATTTTAAATGGCGTCCACGAGACGTCTCACCTTTAACCTTGCTAATAAGTTCCAGTCTGGCCTTGGAGCTAATCACTCCACAGTCAGCATTGCTTCAGGTGTACAACGACCTACATAGGAATGCTGACATAGGTAGAGTGTCTCCGCTTGTTTTGCTCGATCTTTCGGCAGCTTTTGATACTATTGATGACAAAGTTCTTCTAGAGCGCCTCTCATCTCGCCTGGGCATCACTGGCACTGCTCTGCAATGGTTCGGGTCCTGTCTCAGTGGGAGACTCCAGAGTATTGACGTGAATGGACGAAGATCATTCGAGGCACCTCTTGAAATATGGGGTAACTCAGGGCTCCGTGCTAGGTCCGGTTCTTTTCAAAGTTTATACTCTCCCTCTTGCCGATGTGATTGCCAAGCACAATCTAGGCTTTCACTTCTATGCAGATGACACTCAGTTGTACCTTTGCCTTGATCCCTCCCAGCCTTCGAGCACCTCGAATTCTTTCAACTCACTTGCTGCATGTATTGACGACATCCGGACACGGATGGCAACAAATTTTCTAAAACTAAACGATGATTAAACTAACTTACTAGTTATGGGCAAACCCAATATGGTTCAGAGATTGGAAAGGCTGATGCTCAAAATTGGCTCTGCCAGCACATATCTAGTTGAATCAGCTCGAAATCTAGGTGTCGTGTTCAAAAGTGACCTCTCGTTAGACGATCGCATCAGCTCCAAAATCAAGTCTGCCTATTTTCAGCTACATAACATTGCTAAAATTCGGGCTTGTTTAGATAAGGATACCACATCTAAGTTGGTCCATGCATTTGTGACATTCCGTCTTGACTCCTGTAACTCACTGCTTGCTGGCCTACCAGCATATGCAATCAGGCACTTACAGCTGGTGCACAACTCTGCAGCCAGGCTTGTCTGTCGTGGGCGTCGCAGTTGCCACATCATACGACTTCTCGCCGACCTGCACTGGCTACCAGTCAAGCAACGGATCGACTCCTAGGTTTTGTCGCTTACTTTTCGGTCACTTCATTCTTGGCTCTAGCCTATCTCTCAGATCTACTCCCATTCATGTTGTTTATCAAGCATGATACCACTCAGCATTCAATCGCATTTCCCTTTGCAGCAAATGTAAAGAGCCTAGAAAGAGATTAAGTTCTCTGAGGGCGCTTTATAAAGTGCGTTATTACTACTATTATTAGACGGGTCCAGTCCAACAAGGCCCGAGCCCCGATCTCCTGCTCCGCCTGCGCGACCGATGCAGCTTCAGCCTTCGACAGGTGCTCCTGTTGAGCTGTCAGTTTCAGTTTCAGCCTTGCCTTGCCCCCAGGTCTTTACGGACAATAAATCAGCTGTTTACTTCCTTCGCTTAAGAGTTCTGGCGACCGAACCTTTGATTGGGGGTCTCTGACTTCGGATCTCACTGCTGCAATTCTTACGCCGCGGCTGTCAACAAAGCGACGAAATTTCTCCAGCTGCCGGCTATGGCACGTCCGTTCCAGCCGTCCTGAGCTGCCACTTCCGCGCCACTCACTTCCGCGACTGCAATCCGGATTTAGCAATACTTCTCACTGTCTTGTAGTAGTTGCCAGAGTTGAAGTCTGTTGACTGCCGCATGCGTTGAAAGCCACTCAGGTTTTGAAGGCGCTACGGAAAACTCTTCAGTGAAATGCAAAGTCCTCGTGGCTTGCTTTGCGGAGTTATAGACAGTGATTACATTACTCTAAATTGCATCGCACCGCATTACCTTAAACGACATGCCAAGCAATTACTTTTTATTGCATACGAACGGGCGTGTGCATTAATTGAAATACGAGTTTTGCACAGCCGACTTCCGGCGAGTTTTGGTCAATTGAAGTGGATTGCCATGTATTTCAATATTGGGTCTTACCTGCGGCCGAGCCTGGACTTTCATCTGGGGGCAAGACCTGAAAAACCTTTTGCAGAGGGCAAGATCCGCAAGTATATAATGTTGGCGGGGCTAGACCCACAATTGCCGAAAAAAATTAATGCAGCGCACAACCCCAGCGTCTATTCGAAATGAACCCAGTGGTTGCTCAACGAGTAGAATTAAGACACAATTTCGTGGTTTTGTGACAGTCGGGAGCGTATGAATAGCCGGCGGTACAGGTCGCTGCCCCCCCCCGTGTAGAGGGGCAGATACCTCCTCCTGCCCCCCTGGCTTGGCTTGGCCACTGGTTCAGACCATCGCTGTCGATTGCAGGGCATTTCATGAGAACGCGCTCGTTCAATGTGCCAAAGTTTTAAGAGTCACACTTGAGCGATTATGAAATGTAACGTGCCATCGAAGTTAATTTGAGCTTTACACAGCTCGTACACTGGTGGACTGTCTCTTTCGTTAGATTGGATTGCGTTATTGGCCCGGACCGTTGCAGATGTTGCATGAGAACGAGCGTGCGCAATGGCGTAAAATTTTATAGTACACTTAAAAAACTACATGCATTGTAACATGCAGTCAAAATTAAAAATCACTGTCGACAATTTCCGGTATATTCCCTGTCGATTAAAGTAGTAACCCATGCCTTTGCACTTCTCTTGCACGAGAAAGCGCATACAAAATGGCGCACTATTTCGTAGAAACATTTGAACGACAGCGTATTGAAATATGCAAACGATATTGAACATTCGTTCAGCCGGTTTAGCGAGGCATTTCTTCGCTAATTACGATGCGCTGCGGCAATTAATCAGATGCGGGCTAAAGAGCGCTCTTTCGATCGGATTCCAAAGAGAAGGGATTAAAGTCATCACTTCGCGTCTCTCCAGTCTCAATTCCAGCCCCAATGCCAAAATCTTAGCTGCGCCGCCGATGACTGCACGACAGTATCCCCGCTGAAGTACGATCGACTGTGCCGCCTCTGGGTGGGTGGGAAAAGAAAAAAATATAGTGAAATATAAGTCATTTGTACATTGCTCTAAGAGAAATTTATCTCTATTTAGGTGCTTCGCACATGCCACAAGGCTCGAGCCCACGATCTCGGCCATCTAATACATTCACCTCGACCTTGGTCGAGGTGAGCACCTTAACCACTGGGCCAAACCGGCTGAGGCGCGGCACGGGCGTGGCCAGGGAATGACGGGCTAGGAAGGCTAGAGCCCTCGTTGTCTCTGGGGTTGTAGGCCATTCCCCCCCCAGGATATTTCCCCCTGGTGGGCCCTAGGACGTTTCCCCCGGACATTCCCCGCCGGGGTAGGACATTTCCCCCTATGTTGATAAATGTATAACTAAATATACAGATATACAGACATATATGGTCAAATGAAGTTCGCGCTCTATTGAAATAAAATCAAATCAGTATGTTTTGTTAGTTCCGTATGACATATTCACTGGCTGGCCTTGCACTACACAGTCCATTTGAGTAGTCTAACCACAAATACTGTACTTTGATGTTTTGCTCAATGAGCTACTAAATGATGGTCGGCCAATCAGATCAATCACAAAAAAGAGCAATATAAAGGTGCAAACAATCACTGTAAACGCTAAGCGCTAAACCCTAAACGCTAAACGCTAAACACTAAACGCTAAACCCTATACCCTTAACCCTAAACCTTAAACGCTAAACCCTAAATCCTAAGCCCTTTATCCTAAACGCTAAACGCTAAACGCCAAACCCTCAACGCTCAACCCTTCACCCTAAGCCCCAAACGCTAAAACCTATACCGCGGGTATGTCCTGCCCCAGGGGAAATGTCCGGGGAAAGCTCGGGGGTGAAATGTCCGTATCCCGGCTCTGGCAAGGCGGAAGTGGAGGGAGCTGGTAGTTAGCCGCCCTTCGCTCGCCACCGCGAGAGCCTCATTAGAGGCCACGTTGAAGCCAGATAGCCCGCTCCCGGGTGGCTGCGATCCTTTCGTAGACAGGCCGCCGTACTTTAAGAGAGCGATTGCTATGGTTCGTCGGAAGGCTTGCCTTTGGCTCCCCCGCTCAAGTTTTTTCTTCAATGGTGGAGCAAAACCTACTCAGACGGTGCTAGAAAAGTCGCCACGAAAGGGGGGAGGAACTCGCGCATTTTAGTTCAGCATTGGTTTCCAGGGAAGGTTACCCTTTCTTTAAGCGGACGATGTATGCTATGGTATTACTGGATAGGTATTTTTTACGCTGCTTAAAGGGATCAGAGTATCGGCGAGCTTTAGACCTGCGGGTTTAAACTCTCAGAATGGGCGAGCAAACTTTTTTTTTTTTTACAAGGTTGAGACAGAGGCTTTCGCGACTTTGGAACATAACTTCCGGTTCACAAAAAAGTTTCGTGCGTATAACTACGCATTTATTGAATAGTAAAAATATCAGTCTGAGCTAAAATACAATTTCTGGTGGGCTGAAATACCTCTTCGAGCTGATTTAAAAAAGTTGAGGCCCTGACCTTGTGCCGTGCCTCGGTTTGTCGCGGTTTAGCCCCTGCCCAAAATAGGGACCGGGTTTTATCGCTGGATCGTCTACCGCCAATCTTTCCGGAAATTTATTCGTTCGTTGGCTTTCGCATATTTTGGCCAAGCTCGATGGATGTGTAGCCATAATAGTGAAGACTTGAGCCGTCTCCATTCACTAGCAAGAGACGGGTATATGCTAATTATACCGGAACATTTCTCATAGAATTTGCAATATTGGAACTTAATAATAATAATATAACAACAATAACTTCAACCGACATTAGCGACTAGGCACGGTTGGTCGGTTTTGCAGTGCTGTCTGAAAAGAGACTCGCGCCTAATTGTTCAATGCTACCGGTGCCGGTAGTAACGCTGGTAGCATGGGAATGGCAGAGGCAGCATGAAGTTCGTCTTTTTAATTCATTCTCGCAGCCGAAGAGTGGCGGGCCGCTAATTGACTGGACCGAAGCAAATGTGCGGTACGTGAAGTGGGTATGTGTGTGTGTACAAGCGCTCGGGACGTGCGCACACCGACGCCGTCCGTCGCGAGGTATCGATGGAATAAGCAACTGAGAAAGTGCGAAAAGAGCTTGCAGAGTTTTAGCAACCAGGCCGCCGCTGATACGCGAAAAAAATGTAACGACGATTTCGCAGCTGTAAGCGGAGGTCATTCGAAGCTGCCTCTTTGGCACACCGGCGTGACTGGGTGTAGGTTGACCTCCACCCCACACCCACCCGTTTGAGTGGCGTACCCATCTTTAACCTTTCCATGATTGGTTGCTGCTGAAAAATCCAGGTATGGCTCTTCCCAATCTTGCTGCGTATTGAAAGTGCGTACAAAAAAGATTTAGTTCTCCGAGGGTGCTAGGGACAGACCTAGGCTAAATTGTGTCCAGTTATTTACGGATGAGTAGCGCAGTTCCACAATTATCGGGAAATAATGCTATCTTTACTTCCGGCGAAAACATTCGGATTTCTTTCCGCCATTCCTTACTGCAACTTCTATGCTGCAGATTACTTAACTGTCTAGATTCAGCGCTTTTTTCTTTATCAAGCACGGTGAAGGCTGTTGGGTACATATTTCGCACTGAAAGCCACTTTGACTGTGATTTCGCTGGAGAAAAATCTACAGCATTATGAGTGTATAATAATAATAAAACATTTTATATCTAGATTTGATATCGCGCCCTCACAGAACTCAATCTCTTTCTAGGCACTTTTGATTTGCACAAGGCTTTACGAAGTCACATATTAAAAAGGAGATGTGAAGTACATACGTGCATAATGTACGCACAGCAGAAATCAGATTTTGCGGCTGCATCAAGTTCGGGAGGTAGCGCGTACAAGCTGCCGCAGTACAGACGGACCAACGTCGAAGTGCGACAAAATCCTTTTAAGAGAGGAGAATTTTACGGAAATTAAATCAGCAGAAATCAGATTTTGCGGCTGCATAAAACTTGCAAGGTACCACGTACAAGCTGCCGCAGTACTGACGGACCAACGTTGGAGTGCGGCAAAGTACTTTTAAGAGAGGTGAATTTTACGGAGATTAAATCAGCAGAAATTGGATTTTGCGGCTGCATCAAGCTCGGGAGGTAGCGCGTACAAGCTGCCGCAGTACAGACGGACCAACGTTGGAGTGCGGCAAAATACTTTTAAGAGAGGTGAATTTTACTGAAATTAAATTTAATTAATGTCAGTGATTGGGAGGATGAGAATGAGTGTCATTGATAGAGAGGGAGCGGGAGCGAGAGCCTGGGGGCAAGTAAAAAAAATAAAGAGGAAGCACGCGATTACAGCTGGTGGATAGCTCTGCAGCTAGGCTTGTCTGTTGTGAGCGTCGTAGTTGCCACATCACACCACTTCTCGCCGACCTGGACTGGCTCCCACTCAAGCAACGCATCAACTTCGAGGTTTTGTCGCTTACTTGTAGGTCACTTCATTCTGTGGCTCCAGCCTATCTCTCAGATCTACTCCCCACCAGACCAAGCATCGTATCACCCGCTTTTCGGAATCCAAAAGTCTACCAATACCCCGTACAAACCTCAAATCCTTTGGAGACCGTGCATTTAGTTCGTATGCTCCCAAAGCCTGGAAATCCCTCCCGACATGCGTCAGAACATCCCCTGACTTGATCACATTTAAAAAGAACTTAAAATACACCTATTTAGGACAGCATTTAGTGGATCCCTGTGATTCGTCCTTGATGTGCTTATGCGTGCTGACACTGTGCATGGTGCCACTAACCACATTTGCATGCTGACCTTGTTCATGTCACCCCTAACCATGTTATTCTTGATGTTTGTTTATCAAGCATGATATTACTCACTATTAAATCGCATTTCCCTTTGCAGCAAATGTAAAGCGCCTAGAAAGAGATAAAATATAATTAAAATGTAATTTATTTATATAGCGCCCCAAGAGAACTCTCTATTCAGGCCTTCACATATGCTTCGAGGCTCGAGCCCACGACCTCAGTCAGACCTTGGTCGGGGCGAGCACCTTAACCGGTGGACCAAACCAGCTCGGCATAAAGTTCTCTGAGGGCGCTTTATGAAGTGAATTATTGTTATTATTATTATTATTGGTCCTTTATGTGCTTATGCGTGCTGACACTGAATGCTGCCACTAACCACACTTGCATGCTGACCCTGTGCATGTCACCCCTAACTATGTTATTCAAGTTGTTTACCAATCATGATACCTACCACTCACCATTCGATCGTGTTTCCTTTGCAGCAAATGTAAAGCGCCTAGAAAGAGATTGAGTTCGCTGAGGGGCTATATCAAATGGATTATTATTATTATTATTACTATTATTATTAAGCGAGGGAATTAAGGCGTAGTCGATTTAAGAAGAATCGCTGTTAAGTCATTATATTATTTTGAGCTAAACGTCATTGCTATCTGCCTGCAAACCGAATCCACGCGAAGGATTCGAGAGAGGTTGCTGGGTCCACCGCCGCAACTAGGCGAAGCGACCTATAGGCGAACAGCCCCCCCATCCCCGCGTCCACGGTTTCCGCTGTGTAGCCGCCAACGGTCTACAGTCAACGCATTCAGCTGTTTTATTTTTATTTTATGGTCCGGCTACCCATCTCCTTAATATAATGAGAGAGCTGAATCTCTTTCTTGGCACTTTACATATGCTGTACAGAAAGCATGACCGAATGATTCCCTAGTCTTGTCAGCTGACGCATGGAGTCGCGAAAGTTATGAGGGCCCCAGTCGTCAGCAGCGCACTGTTACCAGTGAATTGTCATCACAACGACCGGTAAACGAGCAACGTGCGGTAGACTTTCAAAACGGTCACAACCCCCGCCCCGGGCGCGGCGGCGGATCCGGGTATGGCCCCCACGGCCCCGTGCCCCGCCCGCCAGGCGGCGGTGACCTCGCTGCTCCGGAAATAAACATCTGGGGAGTCCGAACATGGCTACGACCCTGAAGGACCGCGAAGAGCAGAGCCTGAAAGATTGCGAAGCCTACGTCCAGAAGCATAGAATACAGCAGATCTTGAAGGAATGCATAGTACAGCTGTGCATCGAGAAGCCGGAGAACCCGCTACGATTTCTAAAGGAGCACTTCGAGCGGCTTGAGACTGTGAGTTGTGACCGCCGCCGCCGGCCGCCCCCCCCACGCGCGCGCGCGCCACGGCCCCGGCAGCCGGCTCGCTGTCGCCTACGTACTTACTACCTACGCATCTAGCTACGTGTGCCGTCCTTATGACGGCGCAGTCGGTATCGAGGCTCGCTTTCTGGTGCGACCGTCGCTGACGCTTGAATAGCCTATCGGATGAAGACCGGTGGCCGAGGCCAATGGCCACGTTGTTACCGCATCTCAGAGGCGGCGGCGGCGCGCAAGGAGGTGACTCCAGTGTCGAGAACGGATGTCGCAGCGCGACAGCTCGAGTGAGCCGCACTCGAGGTGTCGCGTAATCTGGGGCGCGCCAATCCTTCCTCCGGTTTCGGACATCGCTTGGCGTTTTTAAAGCGGGCAGCATTCAGCGCGCGCCTTGCGACTGTCTGCTGGCACGGCGCTCTCAATTTCTCCGCTCGGTAGCGGCGACTCAATGCCGGCGGCGAAGTCTGTGCCGCGGGGAGACGATCGTTGGCTGCGCTTTTAGTGGCGAGCGCTTGGGTTGGCACATGTTGTAGCGGTTCGCGTGGCTCCGATTGGCTCTTTGTCCTCATTCACCCTAAGGGTAAAGGAGCCCGTCGAGCCGGTCAGCTAAGCAGTATGCTCGGCAGCCGAGAGAGGTCGCTGATGTCGGGGGGGGGGGCTGATGAGGATGGCTCTGCAGCTGCTGCGGCTGCCATGCCGGCTGTTCCCACTCGTGGGCTGCCAGGTTGTCTGTCTGTCTGTACCCTGTGCCGGCGATTAGGCGCCGGTTGAAGCCTTCATTTGTAGGCATAACATTAATGCACCATCTCAGCGGCCCCCCCCTGTTCGTCGTTAATTGCTTCCCTCCCTCTCCGAGAAGATGCTCAGTCACCTTTTGTGCCCAGACACTCATTTTTTGCTTGTCCTGGGAAAGGGGGTGGGTGGGTCATTTTTCTGCATTGAGGTTGCAGGCAACGGCGGTGTGTTGCTGGCCGGGGTCGAGGTAGGACAGAGTTGGTGTTAATGGTGATGGGAGGCATTTGGTTGGCCACTCTTTAGTTGAGCCCTTGAGTTTATTTAGAGGGTGTGGGAAGCACTTAGGACAGGACGCAGTACAAGAGAGAGAGAGAGAGAGAGAGAGAGAGAGAGAGAGAGAGAGAGAGAGAGAGAGAGAGAGAGAGAGAGAGAGAGAGAGAGAGAGAGAGAGAGAGAGAGAGAGAGAGAGAGAGAGAGAGAGAGAGAGAGAGAGAGAGAGAGAGAGGAACCAATCTGATATCTTGCTGGTACCGTTGCTAGGCTTCTGGTGAGTTCTTCAACGTGACAAAGATTCGCATACCAGAGGCACTCACGTCTGCTACAGTGCCTCGTCCTTGTTAATGAGCTGTGGAATTGCTCTGAGCTGCCAGTAAATAGGCAGGCTTGTCATAGTCTGTGTTGCCACTTGGTACACGGCTTGTGGTGCCCACTACATGTGCCCTTCGCCAACAGAGAGACTGAGAGCCACTTAGTAGCCTTATAGCAAAAGCTGCTTTTGCCACTCGAATGCGAAGCCGCAGCTGTCGTATTTGCTCATAATCTGGGACCGAGAGCGGAATCGGTGGGCGACTGCTTGGCCTGTGGCTGACATCATCGCTGCTGCTTCTTGAAGAACTGTTTGTGGCGCAGGTCAGTGCCCAAACTCAAGTCTGCTTTTTTTGTTATCTCAAGGCTTCTGAATAGGCTGCGAAACCCGAGTAAGTGCCGAGCCTGTGAGTGGCAGGGAGCTGTGCTGGCCACCGGCATGCCTCGTCGTGTTAAACCCTCGAACGAACTCCTTGCGACGACCTCCGTGGCGACCTTCAAGCTCGAAGGACGCCCTTAGCTATTGGGCTTCGACAAGGAGATTTCTCACTGCTTCAGGGCTGCTGTTTGAGGGTGCCCTGCCACCTCTTATCATTCCTTCCTTCCTGCAGCCTCTGCTTGCACATATCGCATTGGTCGCACAAACTCACCGCCACCGCGAGGCTGCTGCACTCGTGCACGGGCCACGTGATTTGGCACCGACCTGCCTAGATAGGTGCGTGGCTCACATGTGCTTGTGCACCGTGTGATTGCGCACTCGCTGCTTGCATTCAGCAGCTGGAGCATGTTACCTTGACGCAGTCTGAGGCTGGCTATTGTTCGTTGACTTCATTGCCTTCTATACTCAGATGTATGGCAATGCAGTGCCGAGCTGGTACCCTAAGCTGATGACTTGCGAGCCGTGCTGCTGCTTTTGTCACAATGCTTCTCTCTGCTGGCCCTTTACATGTGCCGGGTGTGCATGCTGCGATATGTTTTCATTGCTCGCAGGGTGCTTTCTGTTGATTTCTTCCTTGTGTTTCCTATTACCAACTGAACGGTGCCCTTTGTGAATAGTTATAGCTGTTAACAGTGGCAGCAGAGTTGCCCCGAGGTCTCGATTTGGCTGATTGCAGCAGCATCGGTGAAAGCTGCAAAAGTGGCGTCGTCGGTGGCTGTTCGGTGGCCTATGGCCCTGCCTGTCCTGCCTGCCCAGTGGCACTCAGCCCAACCCTCTCAGATGCGCGAGCTGGTGGTGCTTTATGATGTCGTGAAGCATGGCTGCCACTTCGTGGTTGATCAGTTAAGGCCTGCACGTGTGCAGCTGTGGCTGTCTTTCGCTTATTGGAAATGAGAAGTCCCCAGAGATTTCGAGATGGATCTCTGATTGGACTACTAGCAACACTGCATCTATGCCTAAAGTACACACCGAGTCTTAATCTAATAATGGCTTCGGCATTATTGCCGCAATCTTGTTAGTGCTGCTCCGTAATTGGTGACAAAGCCTCTGCAGTGCTTATGCTGCTTCTCGGTCGGCCACCTCCATTCAGCTCACACCTTTCACCCCACCGATGGGAGTCAACGGCGGCTGCTGCTGCGAGGTGAATTGCTTTGCTTGGCTACGGCGTCGCCGGCCGGCCGTGCTTAATGCTGCCGGCTGACTGTGGTGCTTAATGCTGCCGACTGACTGTGGTGGTCGGTTGGTCGGAGGCCTCTAGCCACCTAGTCACCCAGCTGCCACCTAGTCACCAAGTCCTCCTGCCTTGCCAGCTGCTGCCAGGTGCAACCTCCTGCCCCTCTTGTCCCTGAAGGGATGCCTCATCAAGGCAAGGATGTTGTGCAGCATTAGGGCTGAAAGGGGGGGGGGGTCGGGAGTTGTATGAGGGAGTGAAGGATCGAGTCACCCCAGTCATCGATCTGGCCGTGGGCTGACCTTTTATCAACTTCGTGATGGCATCCTATCGTCGTTAGCCAGGGTGGTTTTTAATTGGTCTCCTGTGCCTCAGCCTGGCTTGCATACCTAGACGATGCTGGGTTATTGATATATATTAAGCATATGGGCCTAGCGGCAGAATACAGTGCAATCGGTCATTCGGTGCTCGGTTGTGACCACCGTCAGCTGCTATCGTAGTAAGCTGCTATCGTTTTGCTGCTGCCATCGTGCTGCTGCTACTGGCTACTTCTGCGAGCTGCGTCGTGGGTGGGTGAGCTTCTCTCGCCCACTCCTAGGTGTTAGCTGCCTGCGAAGGAGGGGGCCGGGGAACAGGGGGACAGAGGGACAGAGGGAGGTGGCAGGATAGCAGGTGCTCCGGCTTCTTTCTTTGTTTGCCTAGCTCCACAGGCAGCCTTTTCCTAGTCAGTTCACAGCCGGGGACTCGTTCAGTCCACTGCTACCTTTGCCGATCTTTTCTTTTTGAGATCAGCAAGTACTGATGGAGGGGTCGGAGTGGTCCCCTCCCGCAGCAGAAGCTGGCAGGCCCTGCTGACTCAGCCGACGTCGTCAAGAATTGTTTGTTTGACAGTTTGAGGGAGCCCATCGTCACATCACGAACGTTAAATAATATTGTAACAGTTGTCTGCTGCTGTCGAAACGGCCATTCCTTCGTGTAGCTGCAGCAGTCCATGCACAGCTGAGCTGTGCTCTGGCAAGGCGTCAGCCGTGGGATACAGTGCCTCAGCCGCCCAGGTGACTTCTCGATCATAGCCCGGGCAAGCTCACGATGATCAGGCAGCCAGCCTGAACCTGCCAGAAGTGGCTGAGCTGGCCTGTAATTGCTGGCAGCAGCAGAACCCGCAGGTGACTGGCATGCTTCAGTGGGCCGGGCTGAGGTTGTCAAGTCCCCTCCACATCCCCCCCACTCACGCTAGCACACACGCCCACACCCATCAATGGCTGGTCACGTGATAAAATCTGGGATTCGTTGGGCTGCAGGGAGTGTGCAGCCAGCCGACCTTACAAGCAGGCCATCGGTTTGCAGAGAGAAGTGTCCTTTAGCAAGCAGCCTACTAGACATAGACATAATTCATTTGTATAGCGTACTAGCTCCAGATCCTCTTTCGAAGCGTCTCTAGCTATAGGAGCCAGATTTTGAGTCGGCCGGCGGTGAAGGCAATCTGCTGAGAAGTTTAACTTGACCATTTGAGCTGTCGACAAAGCCTGATCGTAGTGCGATGGCGAAGCTGGCAGTGCTCGCTGGAGGACGCCGTTATAAAGGCAGTGCAGCAGCAGCAGACTTTTACGAGAATACAGCGACGTCGATTGTTGAGATCTGTGGTGTTGGACCCGGTTGCAGGCACGAGGGCAGTCGGCTTCGCTCGACGATCGTGACTTTCCGTGACCTTCTGTGGCCGCTCTCTTAGGGCAGAGCTGCTCGAAGGAAGCACGACGGGTGGAGGGGGAGGAGCCAACAATTAACTGTTTAGCCTACAACCCATGCACGCAGCCACCGTCGGGCAGATACTAGCACGTTTCTGGCAGCACCTTTGACTCATTAGCCACGTTTCGAGGCCCTCTGAGCTTTATCTGTATTTTTCGAGTCGGCAAGGACTAGCGCCTCTGCCGAAGCTGGGGCATGAACGCCATGTTTGTGGCAAAAGACCCGATTGCAAAAGCTGCTATAGGCCGTTTGCAGCATTTGCAATGCTGCTGACTTTGGCCTCCGGCAGCTCTCAGCTGGTGCCGTTAGCTTCTAGTCCTCGTACTTCTTGTCCTCCACGTTACATTACATTATACATTCCTCATATTCTTCGTCCTCCTTGTACTCCTCATCCTCGTCCTTCTACCCGTGGTGCTCTGCTTTTGCACTGGGCTCGGCGAGCCTTCCTTCTCGGCGAGCCTTCCTTCTCGGTGAGCCTTCCTTCTCGGCGAGCCTTCCTTCTCGGCGAGCCTTCCTTCTCGGCGAGCCTTCCTTCTTGGCGAGCCTTCCTTCTCGGCACCCATGCCAAAAGCAGCAATTAGGTAAGCTGGGGCGGGCTCGGAGGCCGCAGTCTAAGGTCGCCAGGGCTGCCGATTGTCGGCCGGTTGTAATAAGCAGCAGATTTCTGTTTGACAGCAGCTGGAAAGATTATATAGCTGTTAATCCACAGCACCTGCCTGAGCGCCTGCTAGCTTGGCGACGACCTCGGTGCTCGAGGCCCCCCTCCCAACCCAACGATAGGCATGCAGGCTTTGATGGAGGGAATCAGTAAAAACGCTGAGCATATGGCAGCAATGGCTGCTTGAGCTTCCTTGAGCCGGGCAGGCTGCGATGTTCTGCTGCTTGTTCACACTATACAGAGACTGGTCAGTCCTACCAGCATGCAGAGCCTACAGGACGGACGTTGAAACACCGTTTGCTGAGCACAGGATGTAAACCGAGCAAACTTCTCTGACTCAGCCGTGCATGTCCTCCTCCGAACCTTTAAAACGAAGATCTCGGCCCGAAGCCACGATGGCCATCATCAGCCGTGTCGTCTGTCCTGACCATTTACTTCTGACCAGTGATTTGTTCTGGGCCATCAGTCAACTGTTGGCGATACAGGTGCAGTTGTTTTCATGGCTGCATTGCCGTGGTGGTCTAAATGCATCGGTCTTTGACGTGTTGGATTCGTAAAGCAGGGAGGAGATTGAAGCCAAGGACTGTCTGGAGTGCTGGACGTCTGAGTGTGGACGGTTGACTTGCCACCGATGCCCAAACCACGTTGCTGCAAAGCTCTACGCGTGTTCACGCCCACTGCATGATGCCACTGGGCCCTAAAACGTCCAGTGTGCAGTAGCCCCAAAGCAGGGCACTACTTTTTGATCTCAGTAGTCGAACCCCAGCCTGCCACCGCTTTGCTTGGGCATCTTGAGACAAGCATCGCCCAAAGTTTGAGTCGATTGCTTGGCTATTCTGGGAACTGCGATAGCTGCCGATCGAGCTGACCGCTTGATGCCTAATGTCGGTACAGGACTTGGGAGTTCTTGTCGGCTGTTCGTGCTTGCGTTGCTGCCGTCATGCTGAGAAGATGCCCTTCAGGTGCCTTCCAGGATAAACCACCATTTGTCGTTAGGTCAGCCATCGCACGACCCAGTTATGTAAGTAAGCACTAGTTTAATTGTGAAAAAATCATTGGAAATTTTAGTGTTGCATTAGAATGCGGGTCTGAGTGTCGGATGCCCCCCAAAAGCTAGCTTATTTAACAGCGATAGCAGGAGAAAAGTATTCTCGGCTATCACGGCCACTGGCAACGGTCAATAAAGGATCACACACTGAAGAACTTGCACACACGACCTGGGGGTCGTGAAGAGCTAGTACCTTACCCCTAGTGTTAAGCCCAGCCAGCTGGATATATATATATATATATATATATATATATACACATATATATATATATATATACATATATATACATACACATATACATACATACACACACACACATATGTCATGCTATGGCCAATTCGAAGCTTACTTCCCAAGATGTAAAGTGCCTAGAAAGAGATTCAATTCTCTGAGAGTGCTATACAAGTTTATTATTATTATTATTATTATTATTATCACTGTACTCTGTCGGTGGAGCTCGTAGGTTACATCATTTCCATGAATGTTCTGTAGCTTGCTGGAAGAAAAACGAAGGCTGACGGTAGGAAGGAGGTAGGGGCGACCTAAACCCTGGTCTCTCCCAAAGCCTGGAACTCCCTCCCGACCTGCGTCAGAACATCCCCTGACCTGACCACATTTAAAAGGAACTTAAAAACACACCTATTTAGGACAGCATTCAGTGGGTCCCTATGATTCGTCCTTCACGTGCTTATGCGTGCTGACACTGCATGCTGCCAGTAACTACATTTGCATGCTGATCCTGTGCATGTCACCCCTAACCATGTGTTATTCATTTTGTTTGTTTTTCAAGCATGATTTTACTTACCATTTAATTGCATTTCCCTTTGCAGCAAATGTAAACTGCCTAGAAAGAGATTAAGTTCTCTGAGGGCGCTTTATCAAGTACATTATTATTATTATTACTATTATTATAAACCCAGCCTATTCCTGTTACCGTATATATTCTCGTGTCCTCGAAGCAATCTTATGCCATATGGATGCTGTGCTGTTCAAAGCTTGATTTTGTTGTACACTACATTCGGCCAGCCACTCACTGTACTAAATGCTGAAAGGTGCCGGCATAGACTGTAACCCAGGGGCAGGGAGGTCTGACTGAGGTGACTTTGCAGATTATCATAAAGTAAAAGAGCTGCCAATTAATTACTATGTAAAGAAAGTGAATAGGTCACTTTCTTCACATAGTAATTATTTAGCCTGGATCGTCCAGGCCTGGGTGCCAGGCACTTTGCTCATCGTGGCTCATATATGCATGCAGTGGCCCGACTGATGGTGATCTCCCACCGGGCAAATACACAAGCCGACAAGTAGTCGTAGTCGTAGTCGTAGTCGTAGTCGTAGTCGTAGTCGTAGTCGTAGTCGTAGTCGTAGTCGTAGTCGTAGTCGTAGTCGTAGTCGTAGTCGTAGTCGTAGTCGTAGTCGTAGTCGTAGTCGTAGTCGTAGTCGTAGTCGTAGTCGTAGTCGTAGTCGTAGTCGTAGTCGTAGTCGTAGTCGTAGTCGTAGTCGTAGTCGTAGTCGTAGTCGTAGTCGTAGTCGTAGTCGTAGTCGTAGTCGTAGTCGTAGTCGTAGTCGTAGTCGTAGTCGTAGTCGTAGTCGTAGTCGTAGTAGTAGTAGTAGTAGTAGTAGTAGTATTGTTGTTATTTTAATGGCAGGTGTATAATCTGTTCGCTCCACCCCTTCACCTTTTTTAAATGTCACTTTGCATTAGTTCAGGTCTGTCAGGTAGTGATTACTGATGACACACCCACAGGCAGGCATAAGCAGCTGAGAGGGTGTGACTGCGGTTTTGATGCCGACCAGTTGCACTTTCGGCAGCTACTGGCATCATTAAGAGGTCATCATTTGCCCCCACAGCTCAGGCAGGCAGTATGATAAGGCAGCCTCGGAGCCTCACTGCAGCTCCTTAGCTCTCGGTCCTCGGTGGCCGGCCAGCACTGGCTCGGTAGCTCGGGTAGCCTTGTCTGACAGGCTGCTTAGTAAAATGTCACACAGGACTGGGCAGGCTTTCATGTTCTCGGTGAGTTGCAAGCCGCTTGGGGCAGCTGACCGGCCGTCTAGCCGATCTGGAACCACGCCTAACCTCGGCCAACCTCCCCCCTCCCGACCACCCACCTTCACTACTAAGTGCCGAGGGGGTCTGCTGGAAGGTGTGGTTTGTGGGTGCCCACCCCTCCTGTTGACTAGGCTTGTACCAAGTGGTCAATAGAGCATTGTTTACAAGTTGCATAGCTGATTAGCAGGAAGTGTGGCGAATTGCCTGCCACCTACCAGCAGACTGAAGCCGGTTGCTGTGCCTGCCGGCTTGTCATGACCGGGTCACAGCTCTAGCCTAATCGGTAGCCGGCTGTCGGCTGCAGCTGTAGGCTGATCCAAGCTCAGCCAGCCGGCTGTTGGCAGCCAGTGTGCTTCCTGGTTTCGAGCTTCCATTTGCCGATCGGAGCCACACCTGTGCCACCTGCCCGATCGGTCCACCTCGGGTGGGCCGCCAAGGCAAGCTGCTTGCAATATGAGTGAGGTAAGACGAAGTGCGTGGGTTTGGTTGCACCAGCTGCAGTCGTGATTCAGACATGCCCGGTCGGCCCATTCCGAGCTGCCAGTGGCCGTTGCATACCGTGTTAGTTGCCTGAAAGCGGTTCGGGCTTTGTATTGCCTTACCGGAACTCGACGATTGCCCGGTTGAATGGGAAGCTTTACTTTCGGCTTTGTTTCGTGCTCGGCCCTCTCGGCATAGGCTGGGAAAACGTCAGCTGTATAGATGTCGACCGGCAGGGCACCTGCCACCAATGCTCAAGATAAACAGTGCTCTATTGACTGTATGATCAACGCCCTGCTTACTGGCCTATGGCCTGTGCGGCTCCCTCCCCCTCCGGATTCTCCCTCTCACCTCCCTGCCCTTCCCCTTTCCTGCCCGCCCCTTTCTGCCACTCCCCTCCCTGCCACTACCCACCCTGCCCTCTCTCCTGCCACGAATCCTGCCCCCTGCTCTTACATTTAGCCCATGTAAACTGTGCTGCATAATGTTCTGGATGCTGCTTTTAGAGCAACCACCTACGAGACTGTTGGTAAGGTACAGTTGTAATCCACGACCTTATTGAAACTATTTTCACTTTCATTTTAAGTTTTTTTTAATCCAGCTTCTTTTCCAGCATATGTGAAGTGTCTAGAAAGAGATTTAATTCTCTTAGGATGCTATGCAAGTATTTTATCATTATTATTATTATTACTATCAATTACCACCTTGGCTGCCCCTATGGGGCTGGGGGGCATTCACGGCAGTAATTCATCCTGCATTCCCCTTGTGATCCACCCAACCCCCTCTACCATGACCATGGCCCAAACAGTATGTAGGAGCTTATCTGCTTGGATGGCTTAAGTTCAGCTTCACGAATGTCTGTGCTATTGTGGCTACCTCGATTAGATGCGCTGACCGAGTCGGTCACCATCTTCTGCAATTGTATAAGCTGTTCCGGCAAGTTATGGTCGCACACACTAAAGGCTTGTTTTGAAGCTGAGCCTATTTGTGATCTTCAGCAATGGAATGTGTGCAACCGATATTCTCAGCAGCCACTAGTGGCATAGATATGGTTCGAAAGGCCTCGGGTATGATGCCTGACTCTTTATAAGCAGCCATTCTCATTTGATCAATAATCGGCACCATTTATCTATTCACTACAGTTGTCTTGTTTAGGTGCTTGGATTTTCTTTTTCTGATTTTCTTGAATTTAGCTAAAGCTTAATTGCACTGCCACTACTGACCCTTCCTTTATGTAGTAACTGTCACACTATGAGGTTTAGCTGTATGGTTTTCAATGCATGTAGAGTGGTGTCTCTAGGCTTTTCACCGACTGCTAGATGCTCCCCACAACATGCTTGCAGTCTGCTCTCTGTTAGTATGTGCTGCAGCTGAGCTGTAGGAGGCACATTCAGTGCTGGCTGGTTACTCGGACCATGCCGTCAGACGTCTTCTCTTGATCTGTTTGCTAGCCACTGGGCAAGGTGCCACCATTTATAAATATACTCTGCCAACGCTAGGTAGAGTACTGGGCCGATGGCTTAGCCGAATCTGTAAAAAGACGAAAAAAGAGCAAGACACTGTGACATGTCATTCATGGCTGCTCCTATCCTGCTGCAGCACTGCTGCTGCCTGCCCGGGCTGCCTGCCTGTTGTGTAAAGCCGTAAGACGTCATCTCGTGGCTTTCCTGCAACCGCGGCAGTGTGCTGCAATCAGCTGCCAGTTTCCGCACTTTTCCTGGAGCCGATCTGGCTACTGGGCGCCGCCGTTCGTGACTTCGCGCAGGCGCTCTCCGGCCCACGCACGCTCTGCTGCTGCAGCGCAGCAAGTCACCACCAGAGGCTGCTGCCGTGTTGCAGGAGGAGCAGCTAGGTCCGAAAATTAAGACTCCACGCCAGTCGACGGCATCGATTTCGAGCGATGACCAAGACGAGGGCAGCATCACACCGCAGCCGGTCATCAAGAAGCGGCCTCGTCGTGGTGCCGTCAGTGCTGAAGTGTGCACCGAGGAGGATGCGTCGCACTACATCAAAAAAGTACGTCAGGTATTGGGCAGGGTGGGGGTGGAGAAGATGGGAGGAAGGGTCATCGCAAAAGGTGGCAGGGGCAGAGACAGGGGAAGAGATGGAGAGAGCTAACAGAGGAAGGCAGAGCAATGAGGGATGGGGCAGGTAATAACCGACATATGGTGGATGCAGCAGATAGCTACGAGGAGACAAGAGATGGCGATGGAAATGGAGAGACAGACAGGGAGATGGAAAGGGGAGGTGGAGACAGAGGGTGATTGTAACCGGAAAAAATGAATGGGAAGATGGTAGTGGGGAGGGGAGGCAGGGAACGATCGAGAGATGGGTAGAACTGGAGCGATATGAAGAGATGAGTAGAGATTGAGAGGCGGTGAGAAATTGAAGACCGTGAGTAACAGAGAGCCGGCGAGAGAGATCGATTGTGAGGGATGGATAGCTGGGATATACTGAGGGACAGGAGAGTGAGAGGCTGGTTGACATGGATAGGATTTAGGAACGTGTATGTGTGCATGTATGTGTGTGGCGGACTAGATACCGTGTTGTCTTTATCACTCTTTTCAGCACCTTAGGCAGCCTAGTTCTCTACAGGTGGGGAGGGCATAGAGACAGTTAATTCGTTAGGTCGTGTCCAGTGGAAGTTTCATTCTAGCTGTTTCAAAAGTGGCACTGCTGTGCCGTAGGTTTACTCAGATGTCTTATTCCTCCTATGGAGTGATTTGCTATTGGATGGAGGTTTTTGTACGCAGGGTGTCGTCGGATCTATACATAATATGATACATCCCGTTCTGCATGGGTCACTGCACTGTGACAACAGGTACCCCTTTCCGTGGTTGTCGAGTTCATGTCTTTGCACGGCTCGGTTCTAAAATTAGACTGTAGTAACACAATTTTTGTCCTTGAGTAGTAACCGTGGTGATCTTGAGTTATTTCCCAATTGCTTATGTAGAAATGTAGCAGTGTAGAAAATGGCTATTATTCTCTACAAACTTTGCTCGTGTGACAGGGACAGTTCTTGACTTCAAATTAGGCTGTTTCCGATGAAACAACTGACCTTTGGGTGTTGTGATTCATATTTGGTCGAAAGAACAGCAAGGGAATCAAAATTAACATGTATTCACTTTGTAGTTTGAAAAAAGTTGTCATTCTGAGAAAGCTAAATATAGCAGATTCATATTTTTTGTAAGATTTAAATTATGCAAAATCATTGCAGCTAGTGACCGAAGCTGGAAGTGAGCTCCAGATTTTCGGTGCTTACAAACTGAAGGCCCTGTCACGAGAAGATGTCAATTTAGTGTGAGAGCCGGTGAGATTACTAGATGCTGTGGAGCTGGTGGTGCGAGAGCAGACCGGAGGAGCAAGGAGGATGGGATAAGTAGGCTGTTGCTAGCATCGAATCAATCTTTTATTCCAGACAGAAAATCTTTAAATTGATTTGCTGCTTGATTGGGAGCTAGTGAAGCTCAAATTGACCAAATTCAGGACATACATCCGTCAGTTTAAAAATCTCGGTACCTTTTTGTAATCAAGCGTTGAAGGATATTAAGCTGCAGTTGTTTTTGAGTGCAACCGAGAATGGGAAAGATACGTACGACCTTTCGGCCCGGTTTGTTTCCCCTTTCTCCTCAATCGGGCGCGAGTCGGTGCAACTGGTGCATGCCGAAGGCTAAGGAGTGCTAAGCAGCTAAAGGTCGTCTGCTAAAGGTCGTCTGCCAGTCCTTCACAAGCAGTCCTGGAGCTATAGGAAGATCGTTCGTGTACCTGGAATGAGGCACGGTCGCGTCAGGCATAGTCTGGCCAAGTGCCCTTGAAAGAGCTTCACAGCCAACTGCTGCTGCCTAGGCAGCCAGAACAAGACACCGAACTGCAAAGGCTGTCTGCTGGAGAAGGCTGCACCACGTGAGAGGTAGGCCAGCTTGGCCAAGCTAGCGCAGTCACTAGAATCCGCTCAGGGCAGCTGGAAGGACCTTCCACAGTCGGCAGCAAGAGAGTAGATGTCGTTATATAAGAATTGTGGAAGTGAGTCCCACAGTCTAGGACCTGCAGAGCAAATGCCTCTGTCGCCAACGGTCTTTAAGCGGAGGAATGGAACAGCTAATTTATTGTCCAATTCAGGAACTGAGGGTACGAGGAGGCTGAAACTGGTGTTCAGCCAGGTATGAAGGAGCCAAGCCATGGCAGACTTTGTGAGTCAGTGTAAGGACTTTACTCTGTATTCATTGATCAATCGGGAGTCATCGAAGCTCCTTTAGCAAAGGAGACACATGGTCAAACCTCTTGGATTTGTTAACTAACCATTCAGCAATATTCATCACCAGCTGCTGTGGCATTTTTTGGTAGCCCAGCCAAAATGAATTTGCAATAATTTAGCAGAGAACCAGAGAGCAAATCTTTTGCAAGCCAGCTTTGTAGACGATCCCTAATCTTCGGTAGGGATTGGACTTGATGGCTAGCTGTGGAAGCAGTCTTTTAATGAAACTTTCAAAATTTAGACAGTTGTCAAAGACGAAACTTAAAGTCCGAGCACATGGTGACGGTAGCCCAACCGTATCACCTATTAGAAGTGCAAAGTCTTTTAGTCCAGCCACATACTTGGGGTATCCTATGAGTAGCAGTTCAGTTTCATCGTCGTTAAGTGTAAGAAAATTTGCTGACATTCAGCATCGAACGTCTGAAAGGTAAGCATTCAGTTTATCAGTCGCTGCAGCAGATTCAGATGGTGTAAACGACAAATACAGCAAAGTTTTGTTAGCATAAAAGTGATAGCCAATTCCACGAACACGAATCACTCTTCCCAGGGGTTCAGTTTAAGCAAAGAACAGCACAGAACCGAGCGCTCACCCTTGTGGGACCCCACAGGTGACTGGTCTGGTGGATGAGACATGACCCCCACACGACAAGGATTGAACACGATCAGAAAAGTACGATTTGAACCAGGCCAGTGCCTCACTGGCTGACCGATCGTTGTTCTTAATCATTCAAGTAGGATATCGTGATCAATAGTGTCAAATGCAGCTGATAGATCCAGTAGGTAATGATCGTTGTCGACTTTGAAGACAGTCCCTTCACCATCAGCAATAAGCTAGCGACCTCTCCTTCTATGAATATGGCCAGCTGTATACTCACTCAATGACTCGTTGCTTTCTACTCATACGTGACGTCGAAACCACAGGGGTCCAAGAACTGGGTTTTGGGATAGATGCAGGTAGGGAGTCACTGCCTCCTCCTAAGTAGGGGGAGAGGCAGTGTGCATGCATGTGCCATGAGTGAGCGTGGGCAGGCAAGCAAGCAGACGATGGCTTGCTATTGGCCCTGCCGTCAAGCATGCTGCTGGTTCTCGCCAGCAGCAAAGGGGCCCCAGTGCTGGCATGGTGGCCTCTGGTTGCTTGCTCCAGGTGGTGCCGAAGGACTACAAAACCATGGCTGCTTTGTCCAAGGCTATCGCCAAAAACGTGCTCTTCTCTCACCTGGATGACAACGAACGAAGGTAATCTTTGCAGCTGCTAGTTCTGTGTGGTGTTGTGTGGACAAGTCGATGTTGCTTTGTTCATGCAAGCAATTGCTGTGCAATAAGTTATTTCCATCGTCTGCTCTAAGGTAGACACTATCAGCAAAAAGCTTCTACTTAACATGAATGTAAAGCATGCAAAGTGACATTGAAGCTGATTAGCATTCAGAGGATTCCTGTGATAATTAAAGGGTCCACTCGAGTGGCTGCCACGGCGACTGTACCGGACGTGATTGCACTCAACAAAGCTCTATATCTGCATTTTCTTTTACAACATATATACAGTGCCTTGAAAGGAATCTATTTCACTGAATGCTATGCAAATGTGTTATTATTATCATTATTATTATTATCATACTCTCCTTAAAAGCCACGTTTAGGTGTCCGTCATTTAATGAAATACTAAAACAAATAGTATTCTTGTAAGCCTTTGTTGTGGTGCATAGTTAGTGGTATGATAAGCACTGAACACTCATCGAGGTGTTCTTTGTCTAATTAAGGTTATCGTTCATTCCCCCACAACTACTAAGTGGTCTTGCATGTCTTCTAGTTTGTTCAATTTTTTTTTTAAGTTCGATAGTGGCTAGTTCTTCATGCCCTTCAAAAACGGGCATACCTCTTAGCCTGCTTTCTTACTTGCCAATTGTCTCTCCCCATCCACCTTTTGCAAGTCCTCCTCTCACAGCTGTGTCTAAGCAAGCTTTCTCCCTTGCCTACAGGGCATCTGTGTCACCGGCTGTTTGGCTCGTTTTAAAAACTCTACTTAAGCATTTTTAAGATAGTCACTCTAATCCCAGATTGAAAAGAAGACCTAAAGCAACATTTAAACGATCCCACTTTTCTGTGACCATCTTTTGAGCAAGCACGATCATCAAAGGAATTGGGCTGAGATAATCAAAGAGCATCATGAACTTGAGAGAAAATTGCCCAAACACAAATTGCACCTTCTAAATTTTGCTTAGCAAACAATGTAAAGACCACTAGTAGGTACTCGATATTCAATTTAAAATTAAAGACCATGCATATAAGAATATAGCTGCACAAAGGCTCAGTTGCAATGACTCACGATCGGCAGACTCTCACTTTGACTGTTTCGGTCAGGCTCTTCATTTTTTATAGTTCCTCTGATAGATATTCTCCTCAGCATGTCCTTTTCAAAAGCGTATTTTATAAATCATCAATCATATTTTATATTCATTACATATATCATATTTCACTGCTATTTCATAAATCAATTTTAATGTTCAATTTCAGCCATGAGCGATGTAGTAGCTACATACATAAATTAGTAAATATCTGATCTGATATTTTTGACATGAATTTCATCATAGCTGTACGTCTTAGCAGTACTCAAAATATCATGAAAAACACACAATCAGCGACTTGTGTTTACTGATAAATGGACTCACTCACGGACTCTTTCGAAGTTATAAAATAGGTTGATAGTATTGAGTCAGTATGGGGTTCGTAAGCATATTAATAGTCTTTTGAAGCTTGTTGTTATTGATCGACATTAGTAGTGCATGTATTAGATTTTTACCATGTTTGATGAGTCCAAGGATTTTGGTCACCACCTCTTCCTGATCTGATGGCTGCTGCAAGGTCACCCCATGTAAAGCTTGACTAGTGAAGAATAGGGAATGAGTGCTTTACGAGCCTGAGACGATCTTATGGGAGGGAAGCCGTTGTCTCTTCACTTAGACGTGGAGGGAGACAAAGCAAAGCCATCTAGCCAGTCTCCTCAAGATGGCAAGGGATGTTCTTTCTGTTTGAGGAGGCGTTTGGATAGTGCGATTCCATTTCTTCCTCTGCATACATTGCTGCAGCAGGTGTGTCCATGGCTGTGATAAGATCTAGAGGGTATGGGCTGTTCCGGATGGAGTCAGCGACTTGCTTCATTCCTGCGGGGTGATTATAGTAATATGACGGCTGTTGTGCTTCTCGAGCTTGCAGTGGGGTATCACCATGCTGCCGGGCTGTCCTGTGAGGCTGGGCGAGGTTTGCACGCTCTCTAGGGCATGTTAACGAGTGTTATGTCATGCCGTTGTAGTGATATATTCGATGCTATGTTCCCCGTTCACCGACATGCCGACGAAGTGATCATACAGCAAGGTATGCATTGCTGCCTATTTGTACCACGGCATCACTTTTGTCGATCAAAGGCTGTTGCTCGCAGGTCTGTGTGTGTGTGTGTGTGTGTGCACAAAACAATATTTGTTATTGTATTTATGTCGGACTGTATTCTATTTATTTTTCATTTTCTAATGTCTGTATTAGCCATATGCACCATCTACGCCGAAAAAATTGCCAGTCGGTGCTATAATCTGCTTTGGCTGCCCACCCCACTGGATGATACTCGTCAGTCTATGTTCTACTGTTCAGTCACTATAGAGCTCTGTTCTTCCTTTGTTTTTGCACCTTGCGACCAGAGTTACCTTTCACTGCTGTTGTTGCCAAGAGGCTCCCAGACTGGTCTTCTGGTCCCACGCGAAACACTGCACAGTCTCATCCGATCGTATGCCAGCTTTAAGCAACTACATACCTGGAGTAGCCTGTGGCAAGCACCGAATTATATGAGCGCCTCTGTACAATGCTGTTACCAGGTAGATGGTCAGTGATGACCTGGGCCGCACCGAATTATATGAGTGCCTCTGTACAATGCTGTTACCTGGTAGATGGTCAGTGATGACCTGGGCAGGATGAATGGTCATTTTGAAGATTAAGCTCTCTCCCCACTTGTGTGCCGACTCCAGTAATTATCGGCATCACATTACATATTTTCATGTATCTTTGAAGGTCAAAAGCTGCTTCATTAGAGCCGTTGTCCAGCGATGGCCATCCGAAAGAACATCCTAAATTGCAGTAGGCCCTTACTAACTGTATAGGATCCATTTAGTTGTATATTTCAAGATGTGAAGCTGCAAAATGTCTTAACTACAAACAGAAAAGTTTATCAGCATTAGAATTTTTATGCACTAAGCAAGGCTGTGCAATTGCAGGGTATACAGTGATCGGCTATCTACAGCATTATGGAAGTTGTAAGATGGGTTTGTTGTTCCTTTTTTGGTAGGGGGTTAGGGTTGCACAGACAGCTCCTCGGTTTCACTGGTTCTGGGTGGCTAGGTTGGAAGGTTGCTGCTTGAGAAACGGCATTCACTTAATTAAAGACGACGAAGCAAACACCGATGAATACAAGTGTAGAGGTCCATGCTTTGCAAGCGACCAGCTTGTGCCGAGCGCACAAGCCACCGTGGGGTGGCCGATTGGCCACATATCTCTCCCCCCCTGAAACATGCAATACTTTCATATGCCTTAGGGTCTTTCTTCACTAGCATCGTGCATTACACGTGACACTGCGTTTCTCACCCTGTGCAGTGTTTGCCTATTATGCTCTTTAAATGAAGGCCCTTTATACTTGAACGATATCTAAAAAACACGACCAAATGATTGTTACCACTAATCATTCGGTCATGCTTTCTTTACAGCATCTGTAAGTGCCTAGAAAGATTCTCCGAGGGTGCTAGACACATGTATTGTTATGTTATTCTATTGAACAGATGCCGTGCCGTCAGAGGCACGGTATGAGTAAGCTGTCGTTGGCGTACTGCTTGCTAGTAGTGAGGGCTTACCCATTATGTCGATCATTTAATGTTAGCGCTGGCCGAGTCTTTACTTTGCGAATATTTTACTCTGCAGGTGACGAAGGAGATAACTTTTACGTGATCGATTCTGGCGAGGTTGAGGTGATCAGCGCGCCCACGGCCTGCTTGCTGCATGGTTCGCACGTGCTCACTGTGGCCGGCAGGCAGCACTGGAGCGGCTGAGCGAGAGCCCAGCCGCGATTCAGGAGGGATTTCGTTCAACAGTGAACCGTCAATCGATCGAAAAGCGCTCGTGGGCTTTGCTTTGCTTGTTTCTCATTGCTCTCGTTGTGTCCTCGTGCTCCTCCACCCTCCGCTTGCTGTGCTGAGACCTGGGCGGCGAACCGTTGCCATACCTCTAGGTGTTCGTCAACGGTCAGCTGGTAGTCACCATCGGGGACGGAGGCAGCTTCGGAGAGCTGGCGCTCATATACGGCACGCCACGTGCCGCAACGGTCAAGGCCAAGACCGATGTCAAGCTTTGGGGCATCGACCGGCTCAGCTACCGACGCATACTAATGGTGTGTGCAGACGACCGCGGGTGCCTGCAGCGCATGATCACTGTCTTTGCCTGCTCTGTGCCAGGCCGTTTCTGCAGCCATTGCTGTCGTCGCCACCGCTGCCGCTGCTTCTGCCATTGCTCGTGTACTCGGCCGAAGAGGCAGAAGCTTGCTGAAGATCCCGGCACCGGCGGCGCGTCCTGTGGGTGCGGGTCGCCGTGTGGTGGATAGCAGCGCTGTTACCCTCATTGTCGAGTACTGAGGCGGAGCGAGATGCTGGCCTCCTGCGCCGACGACCCCCTGCCTGTGCTGCGTGCACTCAGTCGATGGCACCGGTGTCTGTCTGGGGGCTCTCAGCCAGCGGTCTGAGCGCACCGGGCACCTGCTCTTTTGCTCTGTAGGGAAGCACCATACGGAAGCGAAAGATGTACGAGGAGTTCCTTTCGAAAGTCAACATTTTAGGTAAGATGCTTGGTGCGTCTGGACATGCGCCTTGGGGCGGCAGTTGGGTGATTTGGGGCAGGCGCGCCCATCAGCGATAAGCTCCGACGTTTGCTAAGCCATGTAGAAGCTATAAGCAACAAACAAAAGTATAAAAAAATCCAAAACCAAATGCAACTAAATTGGCCAAGCGGAAAACGACGTTCGTGTGGGCGTGCGGGCAAGCACGCCCCACGGCGTGCACGCCTGCACGCCGTGGGGGCAGGGTTCCTCCAATCGAACTTTGGCAAATTCAGCGCTTCCAGGTCGCAAGGTCGGTGCGTGGCAGGCAAGGCCCCGGAGCCGAACCCAAAGAGGTCGATTGGACCGCCCTGGCTCTCCCAGGTTATGTTTACCCGGAAGTCTAAGTCTACTGGATTAACAGTGCTGCTCGCCAAAAAATCTTTGCACCCACAAGAGCCGTGGTCGAGCCTTGAAGGCTGCTGTAGAGCCTTACGAACTCCAGGAGGCCATCAAAATGCCACCAGAAGGTCAGATTCTTAGGAGGAAGCAACATTATTATGGGCAAGTTATATGTACTGCATTGTCATCACTTGCCGTCGAGGCCTTGCCTCCCCCCCCCCCGACTCGGACCCCCCCCCCCCCGACCCGGCCCCCCCCCCCCCCCCCCCGCCGGTGCCCAGCCTGACTAGGACTGACAGTGCCTCGGTGGCTGCGTCGGCGATTTTAAGTTGGGTGCCCGAGAGAATGCGTCCAGTTGTGCCGAGTCGTTGCCGCGGCCTCTGCATGCGGCGGCACCCCCCCCCCCCCCCGTGGTCCTCCCCAGCTGGCGGCTGAGTTGCCTCTGCGAGCGGTCAGCTGTTGGAGAGCGCGCGCACGCGCCACTTTCTTCTGCAGAGAGCCTGGACAAGTGGGAGATGCTCACCGTTGCCGACGCTCTCGAGCCGGTCTCGTTCGACGACGGGCAGATAATCGTGAAGCAAGGCGAGCCCGGCGAGGACTTTTTCATCATCACCGAGGTGAGATCACTGGCTCGAGCGACGGTTTGCCTTTTGGGGCTGGCCTCCGTCACTGCTGCGCCGGCGCCATATTGCACCCTGTGTGGGTCTTAAGGGGGCTGGGGTGGGTTGCCCCCCCCCCGAAGGGCGTGCTTGCCTGCGTGCAACTCCAGCCGCGAGGATCGCCTATCATTTTTTTGGGCTGTTCGTGACAAGTGCAGCACCTCAGCTCGCCGAGCTGGCTATAGTGCTGAGTCTGTGAGGACCACATTGTACACTATATCTCCTGCTGTTACTCCGTAAAGCCACAAAGACTATGTGGGTATGTTACGCAGGAGAGTTTTTTATAGCGCACTCTCTCTAAGAGGCTTTCTATATGCATTCGGTAGCCAGCAGAATTCATCTCACGCAACAGAAAGAAAGTGAGAAGCATAGCTGAGTCAGGAGAGCAGTTGAGGTAGCGAGTCGAAAGCATTGTATGCTACAGTCGACAGCAGGAGAGTAGATGTCGTTGCGTAAAAGTTTGGAAGTGAGTTTCACAGTCAAGGATGCTCAGAGCGAAAGCTTCTGTCGACAACGGTCTTTAAGCCTAGGAACATAACAGCCAACTTATTGTCCATAGAGAACCTGAGTGCACGAGGAGGCTGAAACTGGTGCAGCAGTTCAGCTAGGTATGGAGGAGCCAAGCTGTTGTGGATCTTGCGTGTCAGCGTAAGGGCTTGCCTCGGTATCTGTTGATCAACCGGCAGCCACCTAAGCTCTTTCAGCAAAGGATACGTACGGTCAAATCTCTGGGATTTATAAATAGGCCTTGCAGCCATATTCTTCACCAGCTGCAATGGCCTAGTAGCTTTTTACGGTGGCCCAGCTACAATAGAATTGAATAATGTCGCCGCAACAGAACCAGGGAGCTAGTTTAATTTTTTTGCAAGCCATCGGGGAAGATAGTTCCTAATGTTAGGTAGTGATCTGATGTGATGGCTAGCTGCTGAAGCAGTCATTTTAATGAAGTTTTCAAATTTAGGCAGCTGTCGAAGATGACACCTAAATTCCGAGCAGCCGGTGACGGTCGCACAACTACATTACCTGCTAGAAGAGCAAAGTCTTCTAGTCCAGCGACATGCTTGGTGTGTCCTATGAGTAGCAGTTTTGTTTCATCGTCGCTTAGTTTAAGGAAATTTGTCAACATCCAGGATCGAATGTCTTTAAGGCAAGCATTCAGTTGATCAGTCGCTGCAGGAGATTCCGGTGGTTTAAATGACAAGTACAGCTGAGTATCCAGCATAACAGTGATAACCGATTCCATGGGCCCTGAATCACTTTTCCCAAAAGTTTAGTAGAAATGGAGAACAGCCCCCAGGTGACCGGTCTGGTGAATAAGACCTGACCCCCATACGACACGGATTGAACACGATCGGACAAGTATGATTTAAACTATGCCAGTGCCTCATCTGACAGACCGATCGTTCTTCTCAATCGTTCAAGTAGGATATCACGATCAACAGTGTCGAAGGCAGCTGATAAATCTAACAGCTCTAGGTTAGTGACATTTCTGTCATCGTTGCTGCATATGATATTATTGGTCACATGGAGAGCAGTTTCAGTGGAGTGCTGCCCACTTGAACCCCGACTGAAATTGTTTGGATTTTAAATTTGAATTTTAAATTGACAATTTATTATTTTCACTATGTTACAAGCTGCTTTGCGAAATTATTTCAAGAATCTTTAACAAAATAAGAAGATGGGAAACTGGGTGGTAGTTTGCTGGGACCTCTGCATATAATCCAGGCTTTTTAATATCGGTCTAGCGATGGCCGATTTGTATGACTTCGGTACAACCCTGTTTTCCAGAAGAGCATTAACAATCACAGTTATGGCTGGGCGAAGTTTTTCTTCCTGTTAAGACTTCAGAGGGAATGGTATAGCAATTTCAGGAAATAAGCTCTTTTTACTAGACCTTGATAATGTTGCCACATCGCATGCAGAAACCTCGGAAAAATTCTTACGGAAGGTCACATGTTGCGACTCAGCCTTTGCTTTAGTCGATGGGGGCTTTATGATGAAACGAATGTGTACAGTTTTTCATTGAAGATGGCTTAAAACTTGTCGGCCGAGCCGTTAATACATGGGAAGTGAGACCTCTCAGTATTGGCCAGCAAATTGTTTACCGTCGTATAAATCTTTTTTTTGGATCTGACTGGTAGGACTTCCAGTTTTCAAGTGAAAAAAGAAGCCCTGTCTTTTCTAAGCTTTCGGGTGTGGAAACGGTGGAAGTCTTCGAAATTAATTATGTAGAGTCGTCAGACCCAGACTTCTTAAAGCAGTGTTCAAGCATGTGCTTAAGCGCATATTATACAAGTTTTTTGGTAAATTGAAAGGAATCTCCGAGACTCTGTACTCGGACAGAATGTACAGGAGCATGCTAGTCAAGGACACTCCTAAATGTCATGTTCACTGCACCAGTGAGGGCATCGAGGCTGTCGGTTGAGTCTGGGTGCAGATCAAGAAGACTTGCATCACATACAGATTTCAAAATTCGTCTTGGCTAATGTTTTTCAAGTTATGTCGCTGGACAAATTCGACATTACCCTGTACTTACAACAGAGCAGGAACAGTAAACGAGACTGAACAATGATCCGAGAGGGTCAGCCGGTGCACCACAAGGTCAGTGGGGTAGGCATCCTTAGGGATCACGAGATCTAGGATATGGCCACCGACGTGGGTGGTATGATTATTGTGTTGGACCAAACCAAAATTCTCCAGACAGCCAAGGAATGAGTGGAACAGGCAGTTGCTAGGGTTGTCAGCGTGATTGCTGAAGTCTCCTGCAATCTGCAACAGCCTGTCACACACAGATATTTTTGTGGGAACTCCCCTATAAACAAGTGTAAACAGCCAGAAGGAGGTTAGTATATCACAACAGTGAGAGGCACGTCTTTGTTGGGTCCCTGATAGCAACTGATGCAAACGATGACCCATCCAAGAAACCGAAGGTCTTATAGCCAAACCATTTGCTAACAAAGACACCGAAACCCACTAGGTATGGACATGGACTGCACGAATGAGAACCCGGGTCAGGATAACACAGCCACCAGAGCGTCAGTCACGTCTCGGTCAGGAGAAATGGATCTAGCTTCTCCTGGACAGCCTGATAGTGGATAAGTAACCCGTTGGATTTTAGTGAGCCACCACTATCCAATAACTACATGATGCTGATTAAGTGGCTTGCATGCTAACGGCATGTAACTAGCCCGGCAGATGCTGGCCCACCTGCAGTAGAGACCACCTGCAGCAGAGGACTTGCTCGGGTCGGGGGGGGGGTGGTGGTGGTGGTGGTGGTGGTGGTGGTGGTGGTGGTGGTGGTGGTGGGGGTAGTGGTTGTGGTGGTGGTTAAACCTGATTAAATCCTTGGCCAGATGGGATCCACTGGCTGCCTAGCAACTTGATCCGATTGACGTCACTCTGGCTGGTGCATGGCTTAGGAATTAACGAGTCACGTAATTAGTGCTTGGCATGAGCACCGTGTTTATTCCACTCTGCTCGGGTTTGCCATTTGTGCAACCCCCAAATGGTTGTGCCAGTCTGTGCTTTTCTATTCGTGCAGTTGGTTTTGCCACATTACCGTGTGCCGAGCCAGCCCGCTCCGGCCTGCTCGAGCCTGACCTGCTCGAGCCTGACCTGCGCTGAGTACCAGCTGGTAGCAGCAGCAACTGGCAGCAGCAGCAGCTGACAGTGGCTAGAGTGGCTGACAGTGGCTAGAGCCGAGCTTGATCGTGGGCGCTGGTTTGCTTGGCTTGCTTGCCGATGCTCAGCCGATTGTACACGTGCTTCCAGTGGCTCCATACTAGGCATGTCTCTTAGCCCGACTCGTTTGCCGTTCAGTGGGTCAGCACACGGGTATTGCCAAACCGGATGCTGTAGTCTTGCAGCAGTGCTTCGCCGGGTGTGGAGTCGCTACATCTGCTTCGTCTTGCAGGGCTCTGCAGCCGTTTTGCAGCAGAAGAGCGAGTCTGACGAAGCGGTTGAAGTCGGCATGCTCGGCCCGTCGGATTACTTCGGTTCGTTGCATTTGCTGCTGCCGCTGCAGCAGCAGCTCTCTGCAGGGGGGAGGAGGGTGCGGCCGACCGGTTAAATGATTGCTTTGTGCTTGCAGTGTCTGTAGGTAGCTGTAGCGTTAAAGCTGTCTCTCGGTACGCCAAGATTTGCATCGCCCCTCAGTGAAAGCTTGTAATCCCCCATAAGTCAAATAGGCAACTTGTCATCCTACTACAGGTAGCTGAGACTTTTTGGCTGCAAGGCCACCCTGCTTGCTTCCGACCTTGCTGACGGGCCACTTTTCAGTGTCGTGAGCACTCCGAGGCGTGCTACCCACTCCTTGTAGCAGCCGAGCATTGATTTGCTCGGTCTCTTCTTTGTCCTTGACCTCAAATCCGCGAATGGCGCTCAGCCCTTTCTGGACAGAGTGCTTTTCTTTCGTGTGGTTAATCATATACCCCAGCCTCACCACTTCAGGCTTCAGCCATTCTTAGTTGGTAATAATAATAATAATAATAATGCGTTGGGTATAGTGCCCTCAGATAACTCAATCTCTTTCTAGGCACTTTACATTTGCTGCAAAGGACGTTCGATTGAATGGTTAGTGGTAGCATGCTCAATGACAACAAGCATATCATCGTTAGGGGTGACATGCACAGGGTCAGCATGCAAGTTGTTAGTGGTAGCATACACAGTGTCATCACGCATAAGCACATAAAGGACGAATCACTGGAACCCACTAAATGCTGTGAAAAGTAGGTGCGTTTTTAGTTTCTTTTTAAATGCAGTATGCCAGGAGATGTGACGTGAAGTAAACTCCAGGCTTTGGGAGCATGCGAACTGATGGCAGGGTCTCCAAAGGATGTGAGGTTCGTCGTATGAGGTATAGGTAAACATTTAGATTCCGAAAAGCAGGTGGTACGATGCTTAGCCTGGTGGTGGAGTAGATCTGATAGGTAGGCTGGAGGCCAACAAATGAAGGGACCTAAAAGTGAGCTACAAAACCTTGAAGTCGTTGTTACTTGACTGGGAGCCAGTGCAGGTCGGTGAGAAGTGGTGTGATGTGGCAACTACGACGCACATGACAGACAAGCCTAGCTGCCGAATTTTGCACAAGCTGTAAGTACGTGTAGTGTCAGTCTCATTTAATTCCTTCTGCAGAGATCTGCTCCTCGTAGGACTAAGCTGCTAACCCTGCCACTATACCTCGCGACGATGAACCATAAAATGAAATTTTTTCATACGTGGCTTTTGTCCACTTGCTGCAGTCGTGAGCTGCTTGGTGACCGGTTGCAGCAGCAGTCGCCTGGTGCCACAGCAGCCGTCTCTCGCCCACGCGACTCGACTCGTGCTGCCGGAGATCTGCGGTTGCTCTTACTTGCTGTCCAGTTTCGCAGCAGCCTGTGTAGGGTACCCGGCGACTATGCCATCTTTGTTCAACCATGAAGCATGTGGTTTCTGATCGCCGTGACAACCGTGCCGTGCTAGAGTCCAATAATGTGTCGGGCAAAGTCGCGGGATGTTGAACCCACGACATCCAAAGCCAGATTCGAGGCTCATTCCAACTTGCCAATGTCACCTGGAGGGTGACATCTAGTGGCAGTGGAGGCTCATGTGATGGATTCGTCTCGATCATGGACACAACAGTTATTATTGGCATTCGAAATTGTACTCGATAGAGGTGAAAGGAGTATTTTAGCCACATGAGCATTGCAAGAAATAAAACGCAAACATTGGCATTTATGCCTGTCATTTGCTTACCAGACGTCAAAGGAATTGATCTGAACCAGCACTCGAACTGGTTAAGGTGGATAGACCGGAAGGCTGATGGACAGTTTGTGCGATGATCACTTAAGATGATACTTTATGTCCCAGAGACCGGCTCAGCTGGCTTTGCTGGCACGATTAATTCCAGTTATTCTAGATCAAATTAGAAACTTGACTCTATGCCTGCAAATCGATAGTGTTATTGGTGGCGTGAGATGTGCACTGGAGCTGACCTGGTGGGACTTCCAGGCCGTAAAATTACTGCAGATTTTCGCCAACTCATTTGCGACTTTGCACTCGGATGCTTAAAATTTCCTCTTTCTCTCCTCTCTCTCCCTCAAGAAAATATTAGCAGTACATTGCCCTTAAGGGAATGAGTGGTGGGAATCTTCTAGAAGTGCTTCTCTCTTCCTGCTACCATCCCTGTTCTATCAGTAGAATTAACCGGTAAATCATTGTCCCTGTAACTCCAACCACTGGATTGTCGAAAGATCTTATGTAAACCTTTCGAAGATGTATCTCCGTGTGTGCCTCCTCATAGCCACAAAGGTTATGTGGGTGGTGCGCAGGAGAGTTCTGTGTTGCGAACTCACAGCCTAAGCGTCCTTGGGCACGCATTCGGTAGCCCACTAACTCCATTTTTGTCGCTCACTTTTAGGTCCCTTCATTCTATGGCTCCAGCCTATCTGTCAGATATACTACCCCATCAGGCCAAGCATCGTACCACCCGCTTTTCGGAATCCAAGTCTAGAAATACCTCATACAAACCTTAAATCCTTTGGAGACCGTGCATTTAGTTCATATGCTCCCAAAGCCTGGAACTCCCTCCCGACCTGCGTCAGAACATCCCCTGACCTGACCACATTTAAAAGGAACCTAAAAACACCTATTTAGGACAGCATTTAGTGGGTCCCTGTGATTCGTCCTTGATGTGCTTATGAGTGCTGACACTGTGCATGCTGCCACTAACCACTTTTGCATGCTGACTCTGTGCATGTCACCCCTAACCATATTATTCATTTCGTTTGTTTTTCAAGCATGATTTTACTTACCATTCAATTGCATTTCACTTTACAGCAAATGTAAAGCGCCTAGAGAGAGATTAAGTTCTCTGGGGGCGCTTTATCAAGTGAATTATTATTATTATTATTATTATTATTGTTATTATCTCACGCAACAAAGAGAAAGTGGGAACCATAGCTGAGTAGGGAGAACAGTTGTGGTAGTGAGTAGCATGGAAGTAGCAGCTCTGTACCCCAGGAAAGGATGTGCCACAGTCGGCAGCGCAAGAGTACATGTCGTAGCCTAAGAATCGTGGAAGTGAGTTCCACAGTCTGGTACCTGCAGGGCAGAAACTTCTGATCGAGCTAATCGCAGTTTGACCCCACCCCTGGGATACTTAATAAACCCCTACACATGAAGGGCAGCCGGCCCAGAAGCCCAGAAGCTCTTTGGAGGTCTTGGTTGGCCGCATGGAGCGCTGCCTCTCCTTTTTTTTTTGGTGTTGCGTCGATTTTCAGAGCGCCACTGGCTCGATACCACAGTCGAGCAAACGATAGGTGCGATGGGATCGAAGGGTTCGCCGCCGCCTGTTTATAGCATGCGCTGACGGGAGGGAGCTCGAGCCGAGCACGGGCTGGCCAGCCAGTGGCTCCTTCGGCTGCCAATAGTAGCAGCGGTGCCTGTCGGCACTGCTTTTCATTTCGCTCGGGCGAAACTTTTCCCTCCTTCGTTTCTTTTCCCGCTGCCGTTTTTTCGGCATCTACGCCAGTCCTGCGGGGCTGTGGACGATGCACGCGGCGTCGGCGGCTCAATAATTCTGCATTTCGCTCATTTCGTTGCAGGCGAGATAGCTCTGCTGCTCGACCGGCCGCGAGCCGCCACGGTGGTCGCTCGCGGCGTGCTGAAGTGCGTCAAGCTCGATCGGCAGAGGTTCGAGCGCGTGCTCGGACCGTGCTCGGAGCTGCTCAAGCGAAACATACAGCTGTACAACAGCTTCGTGTCGCTGTCGGTGTAGCAGCGCCGGTGGCGACCCGGCCCCGTGCGGCCCTCAGCTGCGGGGCTGACGGCGGCGCTCAGGAAGCCGTCGCTGGCGGCGACGGCACCCTTGCCGGCCGACGGCAGCGGTGCATCCTCTTGCCGCCCCCGACACATGCAGGTTTCCCTGTCAGCGCTTGACGTGTAGCATCCGTCGTCGGACGTCTCTCGTGCTGCCTGGCCCAGCCGCTCCCACGGATCGAAACCGCGCCCGCCCCGGCGGAGGAGGAGGGCTTGGCACGTGATGCCGAGGTGTCGGGAAAGTTCACCTCGGCTCGTGTTGTTCGCCTGTTTTTTTTCAATCCTGAACCACGGGTTCAGTCATCTTATTTTAGTAACCGTGTGGTGGCCCTAGATTTCTCTCGGTTTTCTCGTGTTTCACCCCCGAGTCGCCCGATGGAATGTTGGATGCCAGGAGAAGCAGTTGTCGTTCAGGACACTGAACTCTGCCTCTCGTGCTGATGGCTGCTTGGCGCGAAACAGCAGCAGCAGCAGCGGGTGCTAATCGCTCTGTACGGCTCACTCCGAGATCGCTTTTACAGGTCACCATTAGCTTGGGCTGCCAGCTGAGTGCGTCACCGGCCCCATGGCTGCTGCTGCTGCGGCAGCAGCGTTTCTTTTTTCCTTTCTGTCCGTCGTAAACTGCTGGCTTAAGTTGCAGCATCTGCTCTGCGAGTAGTCACGGCTGTTCTCTGTGGACCTCTGGTAGTAAGATTTATTGCGTGTGCTCGTGTGCCCGAGCGTGCCCGGCTCGACTTTGCGGTCGATTGCGGCCGAGCATTACAGAGTTGCATACTATGCTGCCAATCTTGGTCTTATCGCAAAGTTTGTACTGCTGGTATTGAGCTTTTCATGATTCGCGTCTGATCAACTGTACAGCCGTAGACTAACGTCTAGGCAGGATCTTGTGACGGGGCTAAATGTAATCGCGGAAGGGGCGCAAGTGCATACAGTTTTATCCCTGGAGTGCTAGCTCTACCGCCATGCTTGACACCAGCCGAATATATATTGCTGTTGGTCCCAGCTGGTGTGGTGGGGTTCGAGCGATCCTTGCAGCCGCGAAGGTTTAGCGCTATTTACTGGTATTCCAATAGACTCCGCATATACAAATATCCGACGTAGGAATACTCTGCTTATAAGAAGAGCGTCCCAGATTTACTCTAACTATAGTCTCACTCCGAATATGGGAAAACTTGGCTTACAAGAGTGGCCATTTGCCGGCCCAAGCGTATTCTTATAAGGGTCGACTGTATTCTGAATTGAGAAACTATTGTGGTGAGTACGGCTGTACCAGACTAACACTACGAAAATTAATTCCGAAAGCTAGGTGAAAGCATTGCGTTGCCAGTCGGTGGAGAACCAGTTTGGATCGGCAGACTGTCATTTACAGCCCCATTTAAAATTGAGCCCCAGCAGAAATTGAGCAGCAATTGCAATGGCTGTGATTAGTGTAGACCAAGACGAGATACTCGGTCTGGGTCTGTGGAGCGAGTTGTAGTTGGCCATCATTTGTCATCTTTAGCCTGCTCGGTTTAGGGTTTAGGAACCGTCTAGTAGACACTCTTCGGGGAGTTTTACAAAGTCTGATACGATCTCTTACCAACACACATACACCAGTTTCAAAAATGGCTACACATGGAGTCTGGGCTCGACTTAGTGAGGCTCTGGAAGGAATGCCGAAATCCAGGCAATTTATTTTGCTTTATGTTTCCGCTGAAAAAAGCCAGCAGCTACTTGAGCTGCGAGCGGTTTGCAGGTGTGCTGCCAGGTGCACCAGTCGGCCCCCAACCATACTTATTATGCAGCAGTTGTTTTGCAGCGATTTATTCCCAGCTCCGGTTATCCATAACCGGCAGATACGTAGGCCGTCCCCTGGATGCACTGTTCCCTGAAAGTTTGCATTAGTACTGTTTATTAGGCGATAGGTTGTGCAAGAGCGGATAATAGAAACACTCGCAGCACGAGCGCTCTACGGAAGTTGCACTCGAGCTTGCATCCAGCATTACTTACAGTCAGTCTTACTCTTCCAAGTCGTGAAACGATATATAGTCAGAATAGTTGGTTTTCTGAGAAAGAGATAAGGTGAGTGTATTGCTTAATAACAATAGTAAACATGTATCAATCCAAGTTTTCCACATAAAACAGTTGCTATACAGGAGTTTCTCCATAGGATGCAACTTTACTTCTTATTTCGACGGTGAAACGGGCAGCAGGTGAGCATTTATATGTGGGATTAAACAAACGTTTATCTCGATTGTACGTTTGGGATACAAATTCTCCCTAGACGAGTCTAAAGAGGTTCTGGGCGTTCGGTGTGCAGGGCTTACGGCCTCAGTGGCTATGACGATGTTTTTAGCCTTTAACCTTCGGGGAGCAGAGCTATTCCGAGTTAGCCACCATTTTCTTTTTAGCGAGATGAAGATTAATGACATTTTTACTGTGCCGTAACTGAACCTTTCTAGGCACTTATGATGGAAAGGACGTATTCATGGTGGAGAAGAAGCATGTCTATTGGTTTGTGATTACGTCACCGTGGCTGGATCCATAGAATGCGCAAATGCCGTGCGGAACAGGTGGGTTTTTTCCTCAGCTTTGGGAGCATACAAACTGAACAGTCGCCAAAAGATTTGAGGTTAGTTAAGAGGCGCAGCGAAACGACTTGTGTCGAAAGAGCTGGGATACAATGCCTAGCCTGATCGGGAAGTGCTGCATACTCACTCACGACACCAGACGTGTCGCCGGAAAACACCCACTTATTTCACATATCTTAGTGCCAAGCTGCAATGCGAAATGAACAGCGGCAGCGACAATGCAACTGTCAGAGGTGCAAATCTACGCATTCCGTAGGAGAGGCATGGACAACGGGCCGGGGACTGATCAGGGCTGCCACAGTTTCTAAATCTTGCTGCTGTCAGCCGCATCTTAGAGAGACGAGGGACAAGTAATTGGCATCGGAAATCCAAGCGCTGTGCTGCAGCCTAAGCGCGACCGTGCGTCTGTCCGAGGTGCCAGGCCTTCGAGCTTCAGCACTGAGCGCAGCACCTCGTCTTTCCAGCAGGTTTGCTTATCCGATAGAAAACGAGGAGGTTCACTGAATAGCTTGGATAGGGTAGGTCAGCTGCTGCCGATACGCTATTTTTCTCGTACAGTTGGCCGGAAAGGTTTATGAAGCGAAACCAGTTCAATTTTTTTAGCGACGAGATGGAGGCTCCAGTGCAGGTCGTATCAGCCGAGCCGTCGTGAAGCTGTGCGTCTGAGAATTCAGCAAAATAACGATCGGTGTATATGTGCAATCATGCAGACGTCGCTGCCGGCACGAGCGCTCTTTGACGACGACTATTTCGACTAGCCTTTTCTGACTGGCGCTGGCACAACTAGCCTCGTTTACGGCTTGCAACTGGTTGAGATGGACCTTTAACTGAGTTGGACCTTTAACGGCCAACGGGGAAGGGTAAAATAAGAACATCAAAATCGGGCACAGTCGGAGTAGTACCGCCGTCAAACCTCAGCTGATTCGGAAGTAGATCGTGCGGCCAGACTCCCGGGGCCAGACTTCCGATGCTCCTAACGTCTCACGTCCCAGGGAGCCCAGGTTCTCGGGCAGAATCCGAGGACAGCAGGACTGCTGGCTCGACTTGCGCTCCCAATAACAGGCGAAGCAGGCAACGGGTGGATTCGAGCAGCACAGCTCGACTGCCGGACGTTCAGTCAGCACCAAGCGTTGGCGCCCGCGAGGCCAGGCACACGAAGCAGAGTCTTCCTCACTTCGGGAACCGTCAAGAGACGCTGGCTTCGGCGGGCACACGCGCCCGCATATGCACTCACAAACTACTCGCTTACGCGACAATTCTTCGCTGTCGTGTCTACGACCTGCCGTATCGCGTATTGTATCGAGCCCTGCTGCAAGCAGCTGCCCGAGCGAGCCAGCTTTCGCATCTTCGACGCGAGTTGTGCTGTGGTTTCACTTTGGCTAAATCTCGTTCGTCGGCGACGTTTGCGCCCGTTGTTGGCCTGACAAAACCTAGGCCGATAGCAGAGGCTGCTCACCAACTTGTTTACGTCAGCGATGGAATGCAGCGGCAGAGGCCCCGCTTCCGTCCTTCTTACAACAAAGATCAGCCGATCGCCTTCCTATTCGGGTAAGAGGAGAGCTCCTAGTTCCTCCTCACCCAAGAGTGGAGCCTCGTCTCAATTTTATTTGCTCAGATGTTACGTACGCTCCCGTTGCACCCATGGGCGTAGTGGCCCATTCAAGATCGGTGTAGCCCAGCGCCACTGAACCGTCGACCCCTATAGCTATATGCGGTCTTGGTCGCTTGCGAGTAAGGTAGAGCGCCCTGGTTGAATGGCGGAGCGGCAGGGTTAATATAATCTCATGAGTACCGTCTATTCAAATATTATTGGACATCAGGTCCTCAGCTCAATATCAGCGATGCTTGGTCTATCGCAAGCGAACTCGGACGGCACTGTTCTTTGAATGATATGGATCTAAGCGGTAGACGGCGCTAAGCCGCTAAGACCTCACGCGGCTGGAGGCTCGCGTAGCTGGAGGCCCCTAGTGATGGCAGCCCCAAACGTCTCCTGGCTGCTGGACAACACTAAAACCTCTAGACAAGGTCTGATGTAAGCTCACTCACCAATATAATATTGAGGAGGCGGGTTTATTTGTAGCCGAGATGTAGGGACACAGGCTATTTCCCGCCCAGCCCCACCTTGCTCAGGTCACTCCGCAGCTCGCTCGCCACACCGCTGAGCTCGGGCAAGACGAGCGGCCGTTTGATCGAACCTCTTTGTAACAATGTCGCATGCACCAACAACAACAGGGGAACTAAACAGAGCTGCTGGGGGCCTAGGTGTATTTGACTACCGGGGGCAGGTAGACACATTTATACGCATTTTAAATCTGCCCATGTACATATATGATGAATGACTACGACTATATACACGTATGCAGATATTGCACGATATATGCTGATGGCGCATGCAAACACGTATCCAAGTAAGAGTTCATAGCCCGGAGCACGTGGTATAGATGATAAGGCCAGCTGGGGTCCCATAGCCAAGGCCAAGGCTACCCCTTCAACTCGGGACACGATAGCAGCTTCGCCTTTTGGAAGTCGGTTGAAAATTATTGACGAGAAAGCAAACGTGTACGAACGGGGCTCAGCAGCGCGAACGACGGAGTGCTGGCATTCCTGCATTGCGACGGCCCTTAAGAGTCCCTGGGTGAGAGAGAGAGACAGAGAGGAGAGAGAGCGAGAGAGACAGACAGAGAGGAGAGACAGAGAGAGAGAGAGAGAGAGAGAGAGAGAGAGAGAGAGAGAGAGAGAGAGAGAGAGAGAGAGAGAGAGGAGGAGAGAGAGAAGTGAGAGAGAGAGAGAGGAGAGAAGAGAGAGGAGAGAGAGAGAGAAGAGAGAGGAGAGAGAGAGAGAGAGAGAGAGAGAGAGAGAGAGAGAGAGAGAGAGAGAGAGAGAGAGAGAGAGAGAGAGAGAGAGAGAGAGAGAGAGAGAGAGAGAGAGAGAGAGAGAGAGAGACAGAGACAGAGAGAGACAGAGAGAGACAGAGAGAGACAGAGAGCGGAGAGAGAGAGAGAGAGAGAGAGAGAGAGAGAGAGAGAGAGAGCGTCCTCGAGCACGATAGTCAAGTTGCAGCACGGCCGGAGATGTAGCGTCTGCAAGGTGATTTGCCCCTACAATTGTCCGCTACGTTATCTACGTTATTGCATTTTAGCTGTACCTTTACAGTTAGGAATGCCATTTAGCTGTAGCTAAAATATTTTTCAAAATACGACGCATACAATTTTATCCTAAGGTGTGCTTTTGAGGGTACGGCATCCAGATAACAAAATGTGAAGACGATGAGGGGGTTTCGCTGGTTTGGCCGCGTGGCTAAGGGACTCGCCTTCAACGACCCCGGTCAATGTGAATGCATTTGATGACCGAGGGTGCGGGTTCGATCCCTGGGACGTGTGTGAAGTGCGTGAATAGGGAATAAGTTCTCTTAGGGATGAATGAATTATATTTATATTTGAGGTGGCACATGAACTTTGATTTCTCAGCTTATTTGCCTGCCCGCGGGCGCTCGTTGCAACGGAAATGTGCATTTCTACAGGCGAACTACGCATTCGAAGGAAAACAATGGCGTCGCGAACTGCTATTTTCCGTCGACGCATCGAGTGCAAAGTGAGGCGGTGGCTGACATTCTGCAGCCGCCGCTTTGACGTTGACCGAGCAGTAGCAATCGCAGCATCGATGAACGCTACTCCGAGGGCCGTGATGCCGGCGCCATTGGCTTTGCGCGACGCCGACACGCGTCGTGCCGCTAGCTGTGAAGTCAGCAGAGCAGCAGCAGGACGAGCAGTCGCTAGCATTTCGTGTGTTCGTCGCATGAGCTGCTGGCCGGGTCGAGATCAGGCCTTTCCGGAAGTGAGATGGCACCGTCGGGCTCGGCTGTCATTGTCGCCCCGAAGCCGTGTTCCGAATGTTCCAGGGAGAATGCAAGATTTTCGCTGGCGCCGGTAATTGTGTCTTTTTCCTCGAGGGCCTTTAGCCTTGGCGCTGCCCCGGAGCTCGTGAGCGGCTGTGGCCGCTTTCGCTCTCGGGCGCCAATGACGAGCCACGTGACCACGGCCAGAAGGCAGCCGACGCCCTGCATGCCGGCGGCGAGAAAGTGCATGACGTTTCGCAGGTCGGAGTTTTCGTACTGCACGCAGTTGCCCTTCGAGTCGCTGTCGTCTTCGTTCAAGCAGCCGTCGGCTTCGCCGTCCCACACGAGGCACGTGTCATCGATGAGCTTACCGTACACTATTGGCGACGGCAGGTAGGCTACAACTCGCGGCGCCGCGAGAGACGGCGAGCCTTGTATTACGTGGCGGCAAGGCCGAAATTGCGGCCGCCCGAGTTGAGGCGACGGAAACCGCGCGCAGACAGCTTCGCTCGGCGGCTCGGCTTACCGGCCAGACTAAGAAACTCGTAGTAAATGCCAAGGCTGAAGCCCTTCTGTTCTTTTGGTACGCACCTGGAAAAGGCAATGTTCTGATGGCGGGTGCCAGGCACCTTAAGTGCAATGCTGTACTTAGGGTTGACTGACGCGCCGAAGATGTCGCCGCATCCCGGCGATATAAAGAGTGAATTCAGTTTGCACACGAAAACAGCTTAGAACAGCTAATGCTAGTTTTGTTCATGTCGAGGTGGCTCTTGGATGAAGTAATTATTCAATTCCCTTCACTGAGGTTGACGAGTGACCTTTCAGCGAGCCCGATGTTGCTGGCGTTAGTTATGGCGGCAGTTAACTCGTGACTCAATTGTCAGACGTGTACTAGCGTCTGAAGCTACGGAGCTCGTATAGACAGTTTTAAGGTATATTGCCGGAATACTCGCTGCAACTGTCAAGCCACGTGGAATACAACTTGTACTTCACAAAGGAACGAACAGTGGCACACAGGACTTCGTCAAGGAAGCTAAATAAAAATGCATTGCAGGTCTGAAGGTCTTTTTATCACCGCACACCAACCGCACACCGGGAAGTCTCTTCAAGACTTCTCATTATACTGAGAATGATTGCTAGGTAATACATTTTACGACAATACATACTCGGCAACGCAAATGACCGCGTCGTGGCATAATAGTGCTGACTACGGAATAATGTTTGTCATCGGCAGGGCACAGTTGGTTTTAACGGCCTCACTGCCCGCCTGCTACAACTGACTGATCTCGCTTGCTGTTCACGTGCACATGCGTACAGGAACGACATATCGCAGCAGAGCCTGAACAAAGAGCGATGAGCTGAAGACACGTTGACACGGACATTCGCGTAATCTCCACACGAGGAAAGTTTATTTTGACGAATTGCAGATTCTCCCCAAGCAGTGCTTTGAAGCTCTGCTTTGACGACTCGAGCATAGTGCTTCCTACGAGCGGTGCTTCCGGCCCCGCCCCGCACCCCCCCCCCCGAGGCTGTCCACACATGTTACTTACAGGACTCATTTGCACGGACTACGAATTACAAGAAACGTGCCGATGCAGGCACAGACTCGAACGCAGCAGTAAAAAAATACAGGCCCAGGCTTCTCTTCTTTCTGCCCTTCTCACTGCTGTCTCACCTGTCAGACTCTGAATACGCCTTACTTACGGGAAATTATTCGCTTGGCAAAGCTGAATGATCCAACTCATCAGAATTTGCCTATCTAGCTTAAACGTTATCCGCCTTGTTTGCTGACACCTGGACTCCAATGCGTCCAAAATGTTACCTCCCCCTTCTGCATTTGCTGTGTCGTAAACTGAGCAATCCTTGGAAAAAGTCTTCAAGCTGTCCCAGATGGTGTGTGCACGATGAATATTATATGTAAAACTAGGTCTTCATGGGAAACATGATACCAAATTCTCGTCTTTTTTGAAGCTAAGCGAGAAAATGAGATCAGTCCTTTGCCAACTTTCTAATGACTCGTTCAATACAGGAAAGATTCCATGCCAATAAAATCGGACATCTTTTTATCCGCACATACAAAGCCTGAAATTAATATATAATTGCATTTGTTTAGCTAATTTATATCAGGTCTTCCTTCTGTTTTCATTTTTCCAGGAGTCTTGAAAAAATTGTCCCCAAAAAGCTTCACGGAACAGAGAGAAAAAGAATAAATAAATGCCAAATTTTTAAGCACCTCAGTGTGAAATTATCTTGCCGTCCCTCGCACTAACTTGAAATCAGTGTGCGATTGAGCCTTCAGCACGCAAGTAGCAAAAGTCTAGAGCTCTTTTTTGCTACGGTCACTATGAGCGACGACCTTGCATATTTCAAGCCTCTGCTAAAGACGCTACTGCTCCGGTCAGCTTTGCTTTCGCCATAGTAAACTTGACCTCTGTTGTTTCTCTGTGCTTTTCCTGCCTGATCATGTGCCTGATCAAGTGTATGTTACCTCAGTCAGGGGTTCTACAACCTGTGGCCATATGGGTATTCATGTTTTCTTTAGAATCATTGTCAGAGCAAGATACTTGCTTCCTTTTGATTGCTTTATACTGTTCGAGTAACTTTACTTTGGTTATTTATTCTCTTACAGAGAGTGGCAAAGCGCCCGGATAGGTATTAAGCGTTCTTAGAGTGCCATGCAAATGAACGTTTAACTTTGTCATTATTTATTATGATAGCTTACCTCAGTGCTAGTTAGCTCCATGGTTCCCCTAGGCTAAACTGAACTCAGTATCGGTGGGGCATCTGCAAATATATCATCAAGTCTTTATGTTATCTAAGGGAGGCTAGCTATTTCTGTTATGCTAGATGGGCAAATAGATTCTGTAGAGCAGAGTTCTCGGACAACAGTTATCTAGGAAACATTGAACAGCTAGCTTAATATAGAATACGATTAGAATCGCTAGCAAGCACTTCGAAATGATTACAGATTGTGAGATGTTGTGAAGAAGTAATGCTGGAGAAAAGATTTATCAGGCTGCAATCGGCAATCAGGTATGTAAACGTGGAGATAAAACCGTGTGACAATCAGGACATAATCAGGACTTGAGAAAAGACACAACTGGGACTTAAACAATGTTAAACAAGCGTGAAGTCCTGCATTCGGCAGGATTCAACTCGGTTGTCACCTTACCTGAGTAGAACAGTGACTCCCGCCAGGCTTGCGAAGCACGGAACTGAGTAGGCGAGCAAGATGACGGCGACGTAAGGTATCACCTCCTCGCAGTTGTCCTGGCATGTTCCCGGTAAAACATTCACGGTTGTGTTAAGGGAGCAGAAACAGCCGCCGTATGTCTATAACCAAAAGGCTCTAGAGACTATTCAGGCGCACGGTTCTGCGACGGAAATCGCCCAGTAGTGTCTTGAGGACAGACACTGATTGGCCAGAGGTAGCAAAGCTCCCTGCAACGCGGGAGGCACTCTCAAAACACTTAGTCCAAAATTGTACCAAAATTGCCCTGTGGGGAGCCGTCGGGAAAGTTTTAACATTTTGGCGATTTCAGTCTGTTGCACAGTCAGTCTGATATGGCAAATGTCATGCGGTGCTACTTACGTGATTGCCCTACTGTCGAAAGTTCCCTTTTCATTACCTTCAGGTGAAGATTAGTGGGCCAACTAGTCGTTCAGTATTCGGTCGAAGTGTAACTTACAATTACGTACCGTTGCAAACAATTGGGTAGGTACGGACACGATAGCAACGACAGCTGCTCGATGCATATGTGATGTCCCGTCTAGACTTTTGTAGCTCACAACTTTCGCTTCCTCAGGCCTGGGCAATACGATGCTTTCAGCTGATGCACAATTCTACGTGCATTACACCCCTTCTCAGGTAAATTCACTTGATCGTGATTAAGAAGTGCCAGAACCGCCTTCAAGTTTCTGCCCCTCAATTTTAGGTTCCTCAAATCTTAGTTACCTTTGTTACTTAGTTACCTGTTGCATTTCGATCGTACTTCATTTACTGCAAATGCAAAGTGCCCAGAAAGAGATTGAGTTCTCCGAGAGCGCTATTTTTATTATTTTCTTTTACTTTTTATTTTTATTTTTAATTTTTTCAAATTTTTTTATAATTTTTTTGAAGGCCGTCCTGGCTTCTGCCTCAAGGCCGAACTCTTGGTTCCTAAGGCAATCAATGCGCCAAACTAAATTGACACAACACGGTATACCCATTAATCAAGAACTAGGTCTTTCATCAAGAAAACAGGGTCGCCTGATTCCAAAGAAGCGTTACCCTGTGTAACGTACCGTCAGCGAAAAATCCAGAATGCAGACAAAGTGTGTAGGAGTAGCTGCTCGGCGGCGCAGGACTAGCTAAGCTCGGACCATGATTCATTTTAGCCCCCTTTCTTCAATAGCTCTGGCTGAGCTACAATAACTACTCACTCCTTGGGCCTCACATTATGTCCTTGTACCTCCCACTATTGTCTAGTCTCGGTCTGTAACTCCACAAAGCAACTACGAGTATGTGGGTGCTACGAGGGAGAGTTTTGTTTAGCACACGCAGCCTGAGCCGCTTTCGGTACGCATTCGGTAGCCAACATACTTCAACTCACGAAACGCAGAGAAAGTAGCTGAGCCAAAAGGGCAGCTGAGAAAGTGAATAGCAAGGAAGTGGCAGTGCAGGACGGCTGGAAAAGATGTGTCGCAGTTGGCTGCAGGAGAGATGTCGGTGCATAAGAAATGTAAAAGCGATCTTCGCAGTCTAGAACCTGCAGAGCAAAAGTTTCTGCTGTCAACGGTCTTTCTTTAAGTGGAAGAATAGAACAGCCAATTCATAGTCTATGAAGGACCTGAGAGCACGAGATCAAAACTGGTGCAGTAGTTTAGCTAAATATGAAGGAGCCTAGCCACGGCGGGCGTTATGGGTCAGACTAAGAACTTTGCTCTGTATCCGTTGTTCAACCGGAAGCCATCGAAGCTGCTTCCGCAAAAGTATCCTCCGTATCTCATCCTCAATGTCAATTCTCCCCATAAAATCATGATCCAAATTACACGGCCTAAGTGATTACCTAATATTGACACAACAAAATTATTTGCTTCAGTATTTGCGACATCCCGTCTTGACTTCTGTAAGTCGCTGCTTGCTGGTAAACCGGCCTGTACAATCAGGCGTTTACAGTTGGTGCAGAATTCGGCAGTCATGCGCATCCGCCGTGAGCATGGCAGTTGCCGCATCACACGCACTTCTTTCCGACCTGCTATGCCTTCCACTCAAGTAGAGCATCGAATTCAAGTCTCTTAGCCAAGCGGTATGGTGTTCGCTCTTTACAACCCAGGTACCGGGTTCAAGTCCTGCAGTGAGCGATCCTTTATAGCCACTTTATGTGGTGGGGATTGCGAGCAAGGCTCTTCTGCAGCTATATAAATAAGGCTGTTAAATCAGCTAACCTGCAACTTTCTGTCACTCACTTTTAGGTCCCTTCGTTTTTTAGTTCGAGCCTACCGATCAGATCTACTCCCCCACTAGGCTAAATAGGCATTGTACCGCGCGCTTTTATGAATCAAATCGCTTAGCTAGACCTCGTAAGAACCTCACATTCTTTGGAGACCATGCATTTAGTTCGTATGCCCCCACGGGCTAAAACTCTTTCCCCACTGACGTCGCGACATCCCCTGACTCGACGACATTTAAAAATACGCTGCCACGTATCTATTTATCATAGCATTTAGTGGGTCCATGTGAGCTGACCCTGTGCATATAACCTCAAAGCATGTTATTCTTATTAACATCGAGCATGCTAACACTAACGATTCGATCATGCTTCCTTTACAGTATTTTTACAGTGCCTAGAAATAAATTAAGTTCTCTGAGCGCTAGAAAAATGTATTGTTATTATTATTATTATTAGCCTATACAGTGAAAGTCTCATTAAGCATATTACCTGGCTGCCGTTTTGATATCTGGTGGCGTTGTAGCAACCTGCATGGCAAGGTGAATAGTACGATTGGCTATCGATGCAGACCGGAGCGTATAGCTCCCCGGTGCAGTTATATCTGTATAAATGAAAAACAATTCTGAGTAGCAGTGTTGGCTGCTAACAGAGACTACGCTGCTAAACAGATAATCAGTAAGAGAAGAAGAGTCATCTGGCTATTAGCTTTCATTAAGCTAAGGGACATGTCTAAACAGCAGGCACGAAATCTTGCTTCAAGCTCAGATCGTACTGAGAGTATCCTTTCAATCAATGAGGCCATTTTCAGGGCATGACATGGCTTCTTTTTAGCAGTACACGTACCTAGTACTGAACTGGTAAAGCACTGAATGCATTCCAGGCTAATCACCGTCGTCAAGTTTCAGAATTCGTAGGCCATTATCAAAATGTTCTCCGCCAGCATATCATCTATGGTATCGGCAAAAAATCTAGGTGTCCTGTTCCAACGTGGCTGTTCACTAGAAGACCACATCGGCTCCACAGTAAAGTCTGCCTACTTTCAGCTACGTAACATTGCAAACGCTTAGGCCTGTTTAGTCTGTGGTACCTCATCCAAGTTGGTCCGTGTATGCATGACGTCATTTCTCGAATTCTGTAACTGACAACTCGCAGGTCTTCCAGCCATTAGGTGCTTACAGTTAGTGCAGTCCGAATTCTCACTTACCAGCACTAGCTCTCAATCAAGCAGCGTGGTGTCTTAAACGTTTTGTCACTAATTTTTAGTACCCTTAATTCTCTAACAACAGTTAACCCTTCAGAATTGCTTTCGAATCAGCTTTTGTTATCGTACCAACCACTGTTCTGACTCGTCATTTAGCTGTGCCCGAGCGTTCTCAAATCCTTTGGAGACAGTACTTTTATATCGTATGATCCTAAAACCTGGAACTAACTGCTGATTAACATCACGACATAAATACCCGGACTTGACATTCGAACTGAAGCTATAAACGTACCTGCTCCGCATAGCATATGCTAGAACCCCATGAATTGCCTTCTGTGTGCTTATGCGTGCTGATACGTACTGAAGCTATGTTGCAAACTCGACGGCGATGCCGTTGCCATTGCCGGGACAACCTGCAGCATTGTCACGAGGATTAATTGAGAATAATACTAGAAAATTAAGATGCTTTATTGAGTAATTTTCTCCTATTCATTTATTGCCAAGGTGGCCGCACAAACTGCCGTGCCACGTTCGGCACTAACGCTATTGCCACTGGGTTTTTGCCCTGGCGATAAGGTGCTCACTCTTCATGACCAAGGTCGTGGGTTCGAGCCCTGTAGTGTGCGATCCTTTATTGCCCACTGCAAGCGGCAGTGACAGCCGTCAAGGCTCTTCTGCCGCTATGCAAATGAGGCTAATAAATCAGCTATTATTATTATTATTATTGACGCATTGCCGTACCTTGTGATATGTATTTTGGAACTACTCGTAGCAAACTAATTAAGGTGGACTCTTTCATGAGTCGAATATAAATTCCACATGACCAAGAGCTTCACCAGACTGTATCGATACTGGTCGATCCTAAACGGGCCAGCGCAGCCAAGACTAGGCGCACGGCACGCCTTATGTGTCTCTAGGATGCAGGAGTATTTGGCGTCGAGACACTCTACGTACGCACCATGACCGTAGCGTAGCTCGCCTCTGACAACCGTCAAATAAGCTTTTGCCGCTCGTCCCGGGAGGCACTGGAGGCCACGTTGATTTCGGTTATGCCTGAGCAGCCGCCCTTGGCGAGTTACAAATGCAAGAGGGGCTTGCCGAATATATATGGATATGGATATGGGTGGCTACAGAGGCCCAGAGGTTAGAATGCCTGTAAGGCAGGTTTTCAGTCTTTAGGCTGGCGTAACTTCCACATCAGCCCATCGGTAAATACGGCTTACATGCAATTATGCAAAATTTCGAAGCTACTTTTAAACATCAGGCTTGTTTCTGAAGACGGGAACTCAAGCCAAACTTGCTAATGCACTCATAAAATTACTGCTCAAAAAAAAATCAACTGAAACGTAAGGGTAAAAAATGAGTAAGCACTCCAGTGGGGACATATTTTCAAGTGTCTTAATTCTAATAATTATTAAGTTATTATAATTAATCATTTAATGGTCTAAGGTTAGGCGGCCTAACGAGTAAGCTATTACAGTGGTGTTACAGGAGGCCACATTTTCAGTGCTCCAGCTCCTTGCCAGCCTCGCGGGTGTGGCAGCCAAATTAAATCAAATTACCAAATACCAGCTGATTTAAAAGCCTCGCTTGAATAGAGGCAGAAGAGTCTTAACGGCTATCGCCATGGCTTGTAGTTGGCAATAAAGGATCACCCACTGCTGGAGGATTCGAACCCACGACCTCAGCCATGAAGAGCGAGCACCCTTACCTTCAGAAGCTCTACAATCATTCGGTGCAAAAAATTCGCAAGAAAACTTAGCATCTTAAGTAATCTCTGGAAGCTACCAAACAGCGCCCGCTCATGTCATCCATCTGCAACGCATTTTGGGCTAAAAGCAGCAAGCCACCACGCTACGCTAACATCGAGCCGCTTCAACCCGAGCGGCTTCGTTCAGCCTGCAGCCTCGAGCGGTCAGCGGACCTCGAGAGCGGCAGCAGAGAGTTGTCAGCGTGCGGGCGCGCCATCGGCGGGCACGCGGCGGGATTCAGGTACTTCTCCGGAGGGAGAGGCAAGCGCTATTCTAATTTAGTTTTCAAAGGATTCAATAGGCTACGAGAGTGGCTCGTCTTGGGCGTGCACATTCAGCGGCGGTTGTTACGGGATGAAGATTGTTACGTTTTTAAGGAGTCGACAATACTTTTAGAGTCATCGTGAGGGGCGAATCTTCTTACGGCTGGTCTACTGGAGTCCGGTGAGCGGTTTGCCTGCGTCGCACGGAGCTTTCCGGACTCTCAACAAATACATGTGTACGAACTTCTTACGCTAGCAGTTAAAGAGAAGAGTCCATTGAGGTAGTGGTTTAGATCGAGTACCGAAATACCGCCTACGCCCTTCCAGGGGGAGAGCAAGAGCGATAGTGAGTGAGTAAGAGAGTGAGTGAAAGAGCGAGAGGACGGGAACCGAAAGAGAGAGACGAATAAAAAGGAGAGTGGAGAGAGGTATGAGAAGACCTGGAAGAGGGCCGACAGCAGAAAGGAAGGGGCAGGTGGAAGGAAGACGAGGGAGCGAGGAACAAAGAGGTTCGGTTAGGTTTCTTAGATTGGCGGCGTTAATCGAATGAGAGGGCACAAGAAAGAAATTTGGACGGGCGTTATGTCGACAAACGACTCTTATCATCAATCTGAAAAAATATTTCTCAAAGCGATTAGATAAAAGAGAGGCAGGAAAGTACAGGATCACTCAGCTACAGCCGGAAAGAGTGTTGACGTTTTTGCTCGGACATTTCGTATCACGAAGAAGTTGGTTGCGCCCGCCTAGCTAGCATCGGCGAACAGCAGCGCTTCTTACGATGAATTGTGCTTGAATTCGTTATCAGCGACGTATTGCCGACAAGAAAGGAAGCCTCCTGCCAGGTAGAAAGCCGAGCCGACTGCGAAAGTGCAGATGATCATGCCGATGCAATGCTGCAGTCTTAGCTTGAAGCGGCTTATTACCCAGCCTCCAGACAGCACTGTCAAAGTGCTCATCACTGATATGATGACGCCTACAATTCAGATAAGCCACATTTTCAGGTAGATACAATTTATACCATCAAGCTATAAAGCATCGATACAAAAAGCAATAGTCAAAAAATAACGCTGCTTTCAATGCCACTGCACTAGCACTTGCTGGATGCCGTGGTTAAGGGGTACAGGCCGTGGAAGGCTGACAGGGAGGCCCAATAGTGAAAGTAAAACGCGAATCCAGTAAAGCTGATGCTGACTTTTCCGCAAGTCGTCTGCAATCAGTTAATGCATCCGATTCGGCTTCACTCCGTGTAAAAAGTCAATGCTGGGACCACAATTTTACCGTAGTTACTTGAGCGTATTTCCCATAATCTCCGAGTCATGCGATACAATTCCAGCAGTTCTTATGGCTTATTTTACTCCGCTCAAGTCCCTAATTGAGGAGCTTTTGTGTTATTCGTTAGATATCTGCTATCGTATAAAGCTGTTATATAAGCTATGTAGCTGTTGAACACGTTTAGCATACATGCTTTCATCGATTCAGACTTTTACACATCTCTTGGCCACAGCACCTATGACAAAGCGATCACTGGTTAGAGTTCTATTTTCAAGTTGTGATACAGCCAACTCCTGAAGAGCTCAGCAGCTATAATCTCACGCATAGTTGTTTTGAATCAAACTGACTACATTGACAGTAATAGTTTATCGGGAAAGACCAGATGAGATTCAAGGGGAACTTTTTTCTCTGACTCCTACACTTTCTTAACTCAGGGATGCTATTAACTTTCTTGTTGTTGAATGAAATTTAGTAAGTTGACACCAAATAAGCATTGGAAACGGCTGAGGCTTTGGTTTTTTTTAATTGAAGACTCTCCAGCACAATACCAGTTTAGCCTATGTGGCTTTCAGGATTGGCTGACGGGAATACAATATAATTATAAACAATTTATATAGTGCCCAAATTTAGAACCCATCGATTTTCTAGCAAGTATGCCAAAAAGCTAGCACGTTCATTGGTTGGTTATACGATTCAGAAGTTCAGAAGCAAACTACGAAAAATACGTGCGGACAAAGTAAAGGCTTCGAGGAACAATTAGGCTTTTAGCTTCTTTTAAAATGTGGTAGAGCGTTTACAAGTTCTCTTAGGGAGCTATACAATTGAATTATGTATTGAAACATAACCTCGGCGTAACTTCAGAAAATAAGATATATGAGAAAGCAAGATATGGAGATCAAGAGAGAGAGAGAGAGAGAGAGACAGAGAGACAGAGAGTGGAGGAGGGAGGGAGGGAGGGAGGGAGGGAGGGAGGGAGGGAGGGGGAGGGAGGGAGGGGGGGGGGGAGGGAGGGAGGGAGGGAGTGAGGGAGAGAGTGAGACAGAGAGACAGAGTGAGAGACACGCAGAGAGAGGGAGAGAGAAAGAGAAAGAGAGAGATAACAAAAGTGATTATATATATATATATATATATATATATATATATATATATATATATATATATAGAGAGAGAGAGAGAGAGAGAAGGATAAATTTAAATTAGGAAAAGGCGAAAACATCGTATGACAGCTATGATGCAAAATGTTCTGCCTAAAGATCTCAGTGGACATGTGAATGTGAGCATTCATCCATGCACACTCACTCACAAGCACGAACGCAAACACAAGTGCATGTGCGTTCCTGCGCGCACGTCCTCGGAGACAGCAATGCATCCTAAAGTCAAAGACGTCATACTCATTCACACACACAGCCCATACTCGCTTCAACGCTCACAAACAAAGACACATAGGCTGGGTCTTAGCCAATCGTTAAGGTGCCCGAGTTCACCAACCGAAATCTTGGTTTTTATTCTTGCAGAGGGAAATTATTTCGTAGCCTGCTGCAAGACGGGTATAGGCCTTCTGCAAGGCTGCATCTGCTACAGTACACAAGAGGTTATCGAGTCGGCTTATCTTCACTTCACTTAACAATCACATTTCTTAATTTTGGAGTTTAACTGAATTTTCTCCCAATGGCGTGCATCGGCATGACCGAAGCATTAATCAATTACAGCTGAAACCAACTACATGCTCTGCTTTAAGCAACATGAAATAAGGTACGAACCTGACTCTATATCAGCTTCGGCTGCAGTCTGGTGGTACATAATCTCCAGATACTTTGGAAAATATGAATAAAAACCTGCTTCAATCCACGACATAGAGCACATGGATAATGCTGTTAGGACGTAGACAGGATTCTTCACAAAGCCCCACAGAGTTGGAAAAAACACTGCAAAGGTCAAGTTAGTATTGTGGAACAATTGAGACACTGTACGAAAATAGACAAAGCCATTGATTGATCAAACGGAGATATATATCCCTAAATTTTAAGGCAGCACCATATTATTGTGGCTTTCACATAGCAGAATTTTGAGTCTTTAGCGTGTGGGGCCAGTAAGGATACAGTAGCTTTCTTGAGGAGCATCAAGCGTCGAGCATCAACTGGGGCATGAGCTTCAGCTGTCTCAGTTTGAGCATTGCAAAAAGGGGAAGGAATATTTTTAAGTTTAAATTAATGTGAGCAGTCGCACACCCCAGGAGACCGTACAGGAAACATGGCTGCTTATTACAAATCGCAGGAAGCCACGAGCGAGCTAGAGCCCTAACCACGATGAGTCCGAAAACTCGCGAGTGGGCTCGCTGCTCTCGGATGGAAGTCTGCCGCAAAAGAAGGTGTCCCGGAGCGTCTCTTGGACTCAACAGCTATGAACATTTTTAACACACGTTTTGAAACGCGGACTGGTCAACTAAATAGTATTCAGGAGGAAGCTAAGCGTGCGGCAAAGCGTATGAAGGATAAACATGGAAAGCGAACACGCATGCCAATGAAACATTATAGCCAAAGTGCGGTTGAAGAAAATTATAAAAGTAAGCACGGCACTTTTCTGTTGACTTCAATGGCATATTAAATATATTTAAATATGAAACTTTCCTGCCACTCCGCATATGCAGTGACTGAAACCGTATCATCGAGGTTACAATTGGCGTTAATTAATTTTTTTTTATATCGATACCTACTGCTTATCGTGGATCTCCCAATTAATTTAGTATGTAATTATCTCAATAAGTATTTCGCCAGTAATTGAAGGATACAATTCAGCAGCAGCATACAAAATCCGTTGATGGATCATTTCTCGCGTGAGTCAGAGAGACTAGAACATTTCCTAGATTGAAATATAGGCCTGGTTCAACAGTCTCATCAGCTGTAGCAATATCTCTTAGGAGTAGATTGAGTTCATCTGTTAATTCTCGGCAACTCCCTGTGCTGTCACAGACCCCGCTGCGCATTGCTTGACATTCTCTCTCAATGGCAGGCTCCAGATTAAATGTTAAAAGCACAAAGATGGTTTAGTAGGCATTTACAGAATCAGATACAACAGAGATCTACTCTAGAGCTTCGTTTTTCAGAATTTATTCACCAATTTTTAGAATATAGTCGCTAATTACTGTTTCAGTTCCCATAGTAGGAGCAGGGTAACGTTGAGTTTGTCCAGCGACGAAAGCTGAAAAGCATTCACCCTGAAAAATTTTGGACTGTCTGTGAGGCAGGTCTTTTTGATATGCACCCAGATTCAACCGACAGTTTCGATATGTTAATGGATGCAATGAAAATGAAACTTACGAGTGCCCTTTATAAACATGCTCTACCGTGCATTCTTTCCATGTAAAGGGGCTCTGAGATTCTTTTTCATTTACTAAAAACTTTCAAAAGATGTTCGTTGTAAAGTACAGGCTTGAACTCCGATTTAAGAAGTCTGGTTCTGACGATATAGCTAATTTCAGAGACTTTCTCCGAGTCTACAATAGAAAGCTTAGAAAACCCAGGGCTTCTTTATTCACTCGAAAACTGAAGTCCTGCCAATCAAATTGCCACCAAAGACCAGAAGACGATTTACAGGATGGTGAACAATTTGCTTCCCAACTCTGAGAGGTCTCACTCCCAATTATTAAGGACTCGCACGACACGTTTTCAGCCTTCTTTGTTGAAAAAATTGCACATATTTGTGCCTCCATTAAGCCCTCTCCGACTAAAGCAATGGTTGAGTCACAACCTGTTTAGCTGGCCTACCGGCATGTGCAATCAGGCGATTACAGCTGGTGCAAAACTCCGAAGCTAGGCTTGTCTGTCGTGAGCGTCGCAGTTGCTACATCACACTACTTCTCGCCGACCTGCACTGGCTACCAGTACAGCAACGAATCGACTCCAAAGTTTTCTCGCTCACTTTGAGGTCACTTCATTCTCTGGCTTTATCCTATCTCTCAGATCTACTCCCCCACCAGGCCAAGTATCGTACAATCCACTTTTTGAGATCGAACAGTTTACCAATACCTCGTGCAAACCTCAAATCCTTTGGAGACCCTGCATTTAGTTCGTATGCTCCCAAAGCCTGGAACTCACTCCCGACTTGCGTCACAACATCCCCTGACTTGACAACATTTAAAAAGAACTTAAAAACACACCTATTTAAGACAGCATTTAGTGGGTCCCTGTGATTCGTCCTTCACGTGCTTATGCGTGCTGACACTGTGCATGCTGCCACTAACCACACTTGCATGCTGACCCTGTGCATGTCACCCCTAACCATGTTATCCATGTTGTTGATCGAGCATAATATTAATCAGCATTCAATCGCGTTTCCCTTTGCAGCGAATGTAAAGCGCCTCGAAAGAGATTGAGTTCTTTGAGGGTGCTTTATCAAGTGCATTATTATTATTGTTATTAACCTGAGATCTACCTTATTTTTATCTAAAAATTTCTGGATGCGATGCAGTTACCTCAATAAAGTATAGGAACAAGCCTTTGTCTCCTGAAGACCCCATAAATCTCCTCTGTGCTTTTCATTGCATAAGAACGTACCCCAGCCAGAGTAGCTCAGATTTTTTATGCATCTCTGGGTAACGGGGTTGTTTAAAGGTCTTTTAACTTGGCCATCGTTCGACCGATACTTGTAAAGATTGGATTAAATTAAGAGGTCATAGGAAGTTATTACCCAGTTTCCTTCTTCGATTTTTTGTCAACAATTTTTGAAAATATAGTCGTTAAGCAGCTTGTTTTGAACACGAAAAGAATAATTCACCAGACAAATTTCATTTGGATTCAAGTGTCACAATTCCATTAAAACTGCTCTCCTCCGTGTAACCAATGACATCACACGGAGGAAAGATGGCGGGAATGTCGCTGCCATGGCCAGCTAGATCAGTCCGCTACCTCCGACATTATCGATCGTGGTGCACCCTAATTGAACGATTGAGAGCAACGATTGGTCTGGCGTACGAGGCAGCGGTGTGCACACAACTGTTCTTGTCCTGTCGTGTTCAATCCGTGCCGTGAGGGTTCAGTTCTCATTCATTGGACTACTCACCCGTGGAGCCCCACAAGGGGCCGTCCTCGGTCCTCTGCTCTTCTCTATTGATACTGAACCTCTTGGGCAAGTGATTCTGGCCCAGGGAATTGGCTATCATTTTTATGCTGACGATAATCACAAGCATTTACGATTTAAAACGTCGGAGTCTGCCCAGGGACGGATAAACTAATGCTTGCCTTGCAGACAGTCGATCCTAAATGTCAGCGAGTTTCCTTGAACTTAAAGACATACAACGGAACGGATACTCAAAGGACACCTAAAGCATGTGGCTGAACTAGAAGACTGTGCTTTTTTAATTGGTGATGCTGTTGTAGGACCGTCATCGCATGCTCAGAATTTAGGTCTCATCTTTGACAACTGCCTGTGTTTTTAAAATTTCAGTAAGAAGACTAGCTTACCATCACGCCCAATCAATATGTATTATTAAGGACTGTCTTCCACGGTGACTTAAAAAAAATAACTAGCTCCCTGGTTCTGTCTCGGCTAGATTATTGTCATTTAGCTTTGGCCTGCCTACTTAAAAAAGCCACTAGGACACTTCAGCTGGTGATGAATATGACTGGAAAGCGAATTTACAAATCCCAGAGGTTTGAACACTTGTCTCCTTTGCTGAAGAAGCTTTGATGGAATCTAGTTGATCAATGAACAAGGAGTTAAGTTCTTATGCTGACCAGAAAGGCCGGCCATGCTCTTGTGCCTTCACACCTAGCTGAAGTGCTGCACCAGTTTCAGCCTCCTTGTGCCCTCATGTCCTCTATGGACATTAAATTCGCTGTTCTATTCTTTCGCTTAAAGACCTTTGGCGACAGAAGATTGTACTCTGCAGGTCCTAGACTGTGGAGCTCACTTCCATAATTCTTATTCGCTGACTGTAGCACATATTTTCCAGCCGTCACGTGCTGCTGCTTCTATGCTACTCACTACCTCAACTGCCATTTGGACTCATCTATGCTACTCACTTTCCTTTGATTGCAAGAAGTCTGTTGGTTACCACACGTGTACTGAAAGCCACTTTGGCTTTGATTGTGCTAAAGAAAACTCTTCTGGGTAACACTCACATAGTACTGATGCCTTTGTGGAGTTACAGATAGAGAGAAATTACATTACATTGCAGGTAACATTTAGGCTTTTTCATATTTATGCAGATTGTGCTTAAACCGCAAAAAGACCGATCACGACTTATTAATCGAACACACGAGCGCTTTCCCCAAACTGCATAGGTCAAAATTACCCGAAATCGCATCTAAAATCCCAGATCGCTGCAAAATTACGTGCAAATACGTTAAAGCCCACTACATCAAATCTCGGCCGCGCCTTGTTGTCTCAAGGATAGCTAGGTCACAGAAAAAGTCGAAAGCACATCGAAAAACCACAGCCGGATATGACATGTGCTTGAATCACTCTCAGCCTTCCAGCATTGAGTTCTCTCAAATCCTCGATAGGATGTATTGCTGAAATTCGCGTGTGAATTGCTTCAACCTTTCTTAAATTGGATGACTAAAAAAGAGCAACTTTAGATTTATCTTAGGCCTTGTGTAGCTCACTCTGAAACTGGATAGATTAGTGCTCGACATGGGCTCAGCCCACATTTCTCCTCTTTGCACCTTGTTCGAAATTAGGCTGTGCGGTCCCAAATAGACCTTTCACTAGATAGCAGCGTAAGTTCGACGATCTAAACCTCGTGAAAGTTCAAAACTGCTTAGAACAAGATAGGACTCCTATCTAGCCAACACTAGATTATTTGTAGTCATTGCCTTTCTCTCAAATTATCCCAAAGCGCAAATCTCACTCCAAACTTATATCCAGTTATCGCACGACAAACAAAATGCAAACAAATCCAGAGAAAATGTTACTAAAATAATATGCTCCGATCAAATACATTGTCTTTCCTTGCTCGTCCGTGAATTAAGCTTGAGAAAAACATTTTGGCATGTATGGGACTTTAATCAGCGGGTACAGAGTAAAGTTCTTACGTTGAATCACAAGGCCCCCACGGCTTGGCTCGTTCACACCTAGCTGAACTGCTGCACTATTTTCAGCCTCCTCGTGCCCTCAGGTCAATGGAAAATGAATTAGCTGTTCCATTTCTCTGCTTACAGACCGTTGGCGACAGGAGATTTTCTTCTGCATGTCCCAGACTGTGGCATTAACTTCCACAGTTCTTACGCAACAATATCTACTTTCCTTCAGCTGAATGCGACACTTAATTCCCAGCCGCCTTGAGCTGCTACTCCCGTGCTACTTGCTACCTAAATAGCTCTTCTGACTCAGCTACGATTCTTACTTTCTTTTTGTTGCGTAAGAGGAAGTCTATTGGCTACCAAATGAGTACCAAAAGCCGCCTGGGCTTCGAGTGCGCTATACAGAACTCTCCTGAATAGCACCCACATAGTCTTTGTGTAGTTACAGACAGAGATACATAAATAAATGCTTCCGACTTCGAAAAAAATGCTCACAATTCAGCACTCACAATCGCACAGGGCATTCGAAAGTGACCCGATTAACTATGGTCACATAAGCTATCTCAAAAAGCGACCTCAAAATAAAAACGTCGTCAAGGCTTAAAACAAAGCAAGCAGGTTTGCATACCAGTGAAAAGTAAACGCGTTGCCTACAATTCAAACTGCGATTGCAGAATATGCGTTTAGTGACCTACTTTTTGGAGTCGGAAGCTCGTCGGAGTAGTCCTCCCCCGCTTCTTCCTCGGCAGTCGTATCATTGCCATCTTGGGCAGGGATTGACCCAACGTGTGCTTGAGCTAGCACGCCAGGCTTCTCCTCAGATTCCTGCAGCTCTGCTGTGGAGCTATTTGAAGGCACAGGCTTGGAGAGAGACGGCGGAAAGAAGAACATTGGAACCGCTAGGAGGAAGTTAACTCCGCCGCAGACGACGTAGCCAATCCACCAGGCGCCAATCCAGCGAGGGTCTTCACTGGTGAAATTCACGTCTATAGAATTAGCACAAATTACTGGCGTAGTAATTTTCTTAGCAAGCACAGAGTTGACATCATTTGGATGGATTCGAAATTGAACGTAGCTACAGTCATAACGCCATTTCGTTTCTTAACTGTTTTATTTCTAATCGCTTTTACGGATATATCTGTACAAGTATGTAAGTTTGATACCTCGTAGAGAAAATATTAGCTTTTCACTTTTATAATGGCACTGTAGCCAGTCGGTTAGACGATGTCTTTTTGATTGATTGAACAATATTAAATCGACAAGGAGATGAAAGGGTTGTACGTTAAGACGGACAGCCTCCTTAAATTAGATTTCATGGTTGTCAAGCCAGGAGAGAGTAATTGGCAGACGCTGACCAATAATGTCAGAAATTTTCCATCTGAATCAGCTACGCCCTCTGGCTAGTAAGGTTCGTTGAAGATTGACGGGGAAAGTTGGCCAACGTAATTTTTGTACAACACTCAAGATGATGTATGAAAAATCAAGGCCTATGTCAATATATTGACCTCATTTAATGATGAAACAGGTAGAAAGAAAGCGGAGATTGCGAGAGCAATGTCACCATGCAACGCCTGTGTCTGCGACAGCAGCGGTTGCAACTTACCCGAGAGGTCGACGTAAAACGTCAATGTTCCGGCAGCAAACAAATAGCCGATTACATATCCGAAGTAATTCACTCCGTAAAATAATCCTTAAAAAGAGTAAGCATGGAAGTCGGTATACATTCTGGCGGCGACAGATATGTGTACATAGGCACTACCCAGCTTACAGATATAACGGAAAGGCTATAGGCTACCAATATTTCTCCTATCTCTTCTTATGGCCACACGTAGGATGCTTACAAGTACACTTAAAAAACCAAGCCAATTAAACGAGCAAACACCCGTCAGGAGTTCGCGTGTGCTCTGCTGGCTTCCGAATGGCACGCCGAACCTGCTGATGATGAAGCGACTACCTAGATATGCCTTCGAGCGTGCCTTACTTCTAAGTTACACAGAGACTCTACATGTTTATGTTTGTTAGTGCCTAGTTACTATTGGGATTTATAAATTGCTACGAGCTTCAATAAATAATTCACGTTATTTCTAAGCTGAATACTTAGCTTTTTTGAGCTTTTATTCCCTTGCATGATGCCTTCAGGGCATGACACCAGTGTAAATTAATTAACACTAGCTGCGATAAAGAGCTTCTTTATCGCAGCCGTTGATCTTCAGTGGAGCTAGCAACAGACAATACGTGTCGTTCTAAAGTACGCGTAACAAGTGCTAAATGACCAGTTCTACCACATCTCATCTCTCGGAGACGGAGGACACAACGAGTCTGCTGGGCACGAGTGCTTGCAGTCGCGTCCACCAGACTCAAATGGCTTGCAATGGTTATCCCCCCTTCTCAGCAATGGTTATCCCCCCTTCTCAGCAATGGTTATCCTCTCTTCTCAGCAATGGTTATCCCCCTTCTCAGCAATGGTTATCCTCTCTTCTGGCAGGAGCCTGGAAGCCTTGGCAAGACTGCGGCTAGGTCAAGGCTTCTTGAGCGATGTTCCTTCATGTCAGTCAAGCGATTCACTGGAGTCAAAGTACGGTGCTACTTTCATATGTAAGATCATAAGCTGTGATGGCACACTAGGTAAGGCTGTTGCTTTCAATGACCTCGGTCTCGAGGTCGTGGGTTCGAATCCTGCAGTGGGCGATCCTTTACTGCCGCTGCAATCGGTGGCGATAGCCGCAAAGGCTCTTCTGCCGCTATGCAAAAGAGGCTGTTAAATCAGTCAGTGCTTTTTGTATAACACGCCGCTCATCGTCTGCATGCCCACGACTCGATGCTATTATCTATGAGCTGCTCCGAAGAAACTCAATAACTCCGGTGCGACTGACCAGCCGATCTCCCCCCCGCCGGCTAAATTCTCAGCTCGATGGGAAATGAGTTTTGGCACTGAGTCCCTCGGCAGATGGTAATTGGTCTTTCTATATTTCTAAACTAATGCCTTATTTGCAACCTTCGCTACAGATCGCATATGCATTCATGCAGTTTGTGCACCGGAATGCGAAGAGCTCTGTCTCGGGATTTCGATTTACAAAAATGTTATGTTACGTTAAACGAGATTTACATGGCGCTAGAAGAGAAATCAATCTAGTTCTAGGCATATGTCAGTTGATCTGTTACAGCATGAACATTTTCAGCTAGAAAAGTACTTGAATGGAACCTGTACGCAGACTGAGCAAAGATGCGATAAAACGGTGGAATTTTAGCTTTTAGTATGTGTCATCTTATCGGTAGATGATGTGATATCCACCGGGAGCGGGCTTTAGACTTTGTGAACATAAGAATCAAAAGCCCGTAATCAAATGAATTTGAAGTTCCTTGGTAGTATTTCCAATCGACCGGAGTCAGAGGAGCTGGTGGTGCGATTGATGAAGAAGTACTTCGGATAAACAGGCCAGAGTAAGGGCATATACAGCCACAAAAGTGAGTGACATAACTTTAAATTCGATATTCTACAATATGGGAAGCTAGTGAATACTGGGGAGAATTGGTGTAATATGCCAGTTGCGGAGGTTCCGATAGACACGGTTTCGCACACATTTTTAAGACTATAAACCATTTACTGGCCAATGCTGAGAGGTCTGACTCCCCATATATTAAGGGCTCAGCCGAAAAGTTTTCAGCTTTCTTTAATGAAAAAATCGTGCACATTCGTACCTCCATAAAGCCACTCCGACTAAAGCAATTGCGGTATCACAACCTGTGACCTCCCTTAAAAGGTTTTCCGAGGTTTCTGCATGCGATGTGGCTACCTTAATAACGTCTAACAAAAAGAGCTCGTCTCCTGAAGACCTTATACCATCACCTCTGTGGTCTTCACTAGAAGACCAACTTAGCCCTGCCATAGCCGAGAGTTTTAATGCTTCTTTGGGAAAAGGGGTCGTCCCCAAGTCCTTCAAATCGGCAATCGTTAGACCCATACTTAAAAAGCCTGGATTAGATACAGAGATACTTGCAAACTATTGCCCAGTTTCCTTTCTTCCGTTCTTATAAAAGATTCTTAAAAAAATATTGCTAAGCAGCTGGCTGAACATATTGAAAATAATGGAATGTCAGAAACATTCCAATCAGGGTTCAAGAGGCAGCACTCCACTGAAACTGCTCTCCTCCGTGTTAAAAATGACATACGTGGCAGCGACGACGGAAATATCGCTGCTCTAGCTCTGCTAGATCTGTCAGCTGCCTTTGACACCTTTGATCTCGATGTTCTACTCGAATAATTGAGAACAACGATTGGTCTGGCGGACGAGGCACTGGCGTGGTTTAGATCGTGCTTGCCGGGTCATGTTCAATCTGTGTCGTGTGGGGGTCAGGTCTCCGACACGAAAAGGGTCACCTGTGGAGTCCCTCAAGGGTCCGTACTCGGTCCCTTGCTGCTCTTTATTTATGCTCAACCTCTGGGAAAAGGAATTAAGGCCCATGGAATAGGACACCACTTTTATGCTGACGATACTCAGCTGTATTTGTCATTCAAACCGTCGGAATCTGCTGCAGCAACTGACAAACTGAATGCTTGCCTTGCCGACATTCGATCCTGGATGTCGGAAAATTTCTTGAAGCTAAATGACGATGCAACCGAACTGCTGCTCATAGGACACCCTAAGCGTGTGGCTGTATTTAAAGGCTTTGCGCTTCTAATAGGTGATACTGTTGTACGACCATTACCGCGTGCTCGAAATCTAGGTGTCGTTTTCGACAGCTGCCTCAATTTTAAAAGTTTCATTCAGAAGACTGCGTGTACAGCTAGCCATCACGTCCGATCCCTATCCTAGATTAGGAGCTGTCTTCCACAGTGGCGTGTAAGAAAAAATTAATTAGCTCCATAGTTCTGACCCGGCTTGATTATTGTAGTTCCCTTTGGCTGGTCTACCAAAGAAAGCAACTAGGCCACTGCAGCTGACTGTGAATATGGCTGCAAGACTAGTCTTCAAGTCCCAGAGGTTTGAGCAGGTGTCTACTTTGCTGAAAGAGCTAGGATGGATGCCGGATGAGCAACGGATACAGAGCAAAGCTCTTACGCTGACCCACAAGGCCCGCCACGGCTTGGCTCCTTCGTACCTAGCTGGACTGCTGCACCAGTTTCAGCTCTTCGCGCCCTCAGGTCCTGTGTGGACAATACATTAGCTGTTCCATTTCTCCGCTTAAAGACCGTTGGCGACAGAAGCTTGAGCTCGGCAAGTCCTAGGCTGTGTAACTCGCTTCCACGATTCTTACGGAACGACAACTCCTCTCCCGCTGTTGACCATGGCTCATCAAATACAGCAGTCCTGGGCTGCTACTTCCATGCTACTCACTACCTCAACTGCTCTCCTGACTCTGCTATGCTTGCCACTTTCTCTTTGTTGCGTGAGACGAAGTCTGTTGGCTATCGAATGCGTAATGAAAGCCGCTTAGGCTGTGAGTGCGCTATACAAAACTGTCCTGCGTAACACCTGCATAGTCTTTATGGCTTTGTGGAGTTACAGACGGAGATACATTACATTAAATTTTAAGGTGTGTAAAGCAGATGGGAAAGTGTGACTAGTGAGTTACAGAATTCTAAGCGGGATATCACGAATTATTGAACCAGCTTGGCTGTGGTAATCTGATCTATCAATGTTCAATTTTTCAAAGCTAAATATCTGAAAGTATCCTACACGAACTCTGGAGCTAATGCGGTTTTCTGTTGAAAGGCCATTTTGGAATGGGACAGATGGATCATTCGTAAATTAGAGCCAAGGCTTTTAGCGCATGAGACGAGTGCCTCAGAATGGTTGCAGCTAATAAGTTCAATCGGTAGTGAGCTAGAAGCGTAAGCCAGAGGTTGCGCCCCGGCAATAAATTATCGGCACTAGGGAATACATTTTAGAATAATATTTTATAATAATTCCATGGTCTTATAATAAAGCAATATTTTACTATGATATGCATATGTGATATTATTAGTTTTATTACAGTATTATATACGGTAATACATTATAACAATAATATACTTACAAATTATATAATAACAAGTACATTATCTAATGATATATAAACAGTATATACAATAAATTATCGGCACTGTGTAGCGGAGGCGGCCTTGTATAGCACTATAGTTTGACGGGGTAGGGACATTCCCCCCTGGACGTCCCCCCCACATTCCCCCCTGGGGTAGGACATCCCCCCCCCCCGGTAAATGGTTTAGGGTTAGGTTTTAGGGTTTATTGTTTAGGGTTTTAGGGTTTATAGGGTTTTTAGGGTTTAGGGGTAGGGTTTAGAATTTAGGGCTTAGAGTTTTTAGGGTTTAGCGTTTAGGATTTTAGGACTTGGTGCTTAGGGTTTAGGTTTTAGGGTTTAGGGCGGGCTGCGCCTCCGCCGTCTAAATCCACCGTTGCTCGTATTCCGTGCTTTAATTAGTGCGTATTAGGGCGTAACTAGATCTCTTGAGGAGATCTAGTTATACTCAATAGACCTCTGAGGCTTAGCGCTCATTTGCAGGAACGCGCGGCACGCCGTAGCGCGAGCCCGCTTTGACGGGTACGAACAAGTGCCTGGCGGCGTCGAGCGGGACCGAACTTCCGCGTAACCGAACTGTATAGCTCGCCGCTGCAACCGCCGCCGCCGCCGCTCCCTCCATTAGAAACTATCCTTCCAATCCATCTATTCTTCTAATTACACTGAGTTGATTTAATTTTAATAGAGCGTAAACTTCATTTGATCATGTATATATATATATATATATACATATATATATATACATATATATATATATATATATACATATATATATATATATATATATATATATATATATATATATATATCTGTATTCTTAGTTATACAGTCATCAACATAGGGGGAAATGTCCTACTCCCGGGTGTAAAATATCCGCGGGAAATGTCCCAGGGTCAACCAGGGGGAAATATCCGGGGGAAACGTCCAGGGGGAAATATCCCACAACCAGTTTGACAAAGAAGTCAAACCAGCAGGCAGGCAGTTAAGCACAGACCATTTTTGCTCAGATTAATTTGCTGCGGCAAGCTTGTGCAGTCAGGAGGCCTTTGAAGTTTATTTAAACTCCGCCTTTCTCAAGTGTCCGAAGAGCGTGTTTGCATTTGCACACGAGGCCCTTTAAAAAGCCACAAGTTTCAGACTGTTTTAAATCCCTAGAGAAATGTGCAGGGCCGCGCCATTTCACGGCCCTGTCCTAAAAATAGACGCTCTGCAGAACATTCTCTAGGTGCTCAATAGCTACGCCGCCGAAGCTGTCTGCTGCAGACTCGCGGGCTCCTCACGTTAGTTTTCTGCAGGCGCTCAAGACCTTTCTGCAGCAAGCGCCATTGCACCTCATCGAGCTGCAATGGCGGCGCGGTGAAACGAGAGACGAAACGAGGCAAGTGCTTGTCGGAAAGCCACTAGATGCGGCCGGATGCTGACCGGAGCGCTCGCACGTGTGCGACTGCCGGTCGAAGCTCTCGTCGTCGTCGTTGAGTTGCGCTCGACGTCGAGAGCGGTTGGGTGCGCGAGCGCGAACGAGCAGAATGCGCTCGGCTTTTTTGAGTCCGGTTCACTCACCTTGGTACAGCGACGCCTCGTTCTTCGTGCCGGCGTTGTTGTCTATGTACGCCATGGGCAGCACGGGTATTGGACCGTAGCCGAGGCCGAGCACGACCCCGGCGACGGCGTACAGAACGGTCGCCCAGTACGTCGTCGAGCTTTCGGATGAGCACGAGTCGTCGGCGGCGACGGCGGCCGGCTGGCTGCTGCCGTTACCGCCGTCCGTCGCCATCGTCGTTGGACCGCTCGGGCTGATGCCCAAGCCGCAGACGTCTCGGCCGTAGGCGACGCCAGCCGCACTGTCGTCGGCGAAGAGTGACGTCCTGTCGCCGGCTTTGCCGCGACTCCCGTACAGAACGTGCGGGGCTGCGTGAGCGAAGCAGCCGACGCCGGTGACGAGCATGGCCGCTGCGAGCACTCGCGGTGTGCGGCTCTGGCCCGCAAAGTACGAGACGAGCACGCCCGAGACGATCTCGCCCGCCGTGTAGGAGCTAAACCACGTGCCGACGTCGGAAGTGGTCAGACCGAACGCTGTCTGCACCGTGGTGATGGTCGCCACTTGAACGGAGAAGGCGAGCATCTGCGAGAGCAAGCAGACGCCGGAGAGCAGGGTGAACGTTTTCAAGTTGAACCACGTGGACGGGCGGCCACTGCCCGTCTTTCTGAGAGCGGATGCTTTCGCTACCGCCGAGACTCGGCCGCCATCACCAGGTCGAGCGTCGCCGTCGGCGGCGATTTCCAGGTGGGCGCCGCTCGCTCGCTGCAGAGAGTCGTAGTGGGCATCGTCGACCGCATCTCGCGAAGCACCAGCAGCGGCGGCATCGGCAGCGGCGGCGTCGGCTTCCATTTCGGCGGCTTGTCGATCGCTTGCTTTCGTGGCCGACGCCCCTCAGGCCGACGGAGCCAGGCAAAGCCGAGCGAACCTGGCGTGGGCCTTGTCTGCATTAGCCCAGACCAAACTCCTCGACGGTATCGCTCGGCTTTCTCTCCTTATCGGAAGTGTCCCATATCTGACAATCAGCAAAAAACAACCGAGATAACAATGCTTTCGCACGCACGAGGCCCTCGAAGAAGATCGACGCTCCTCGACGCCTCCTCGTTGGCAATCTCGCACGCTGCGATGCGGGCGCCTTAGTCTGAGCTACGGCCGTGCCGTTGGACAGCAATGACAAGTGCTGACTACCTTGGAAGTGAGTGAAGCGTGCGTCGCCAAGTTTACAGTTGCCTTGGCGCTGTCTTATCAAAAAGCGTCTCTACCACTTTCGGAACAGCTAAGGATTTACTGAAAATGTATAGGTACGTCATATATTGGCGAATGCTATGAGAAGCGTGCCTCTAGTCAGTATATTCGCTACAACCATTCGTGTCGGAGGTATCGAATGTTGCGGGCTTGTCGTCAGGTGGTTCTACAAGTTGATTGTACTGCCAGGACCTCTAGGACCAGTGCTGGCGCCTGTAGCAGAGCCCGTCTCTAGGTCTCCCACTACTTAAAACACCAAACCGAACTGCCTAAAACGCCGTCAAGTCCGCTGGTTGACTCTTCCTTCCACTGCGCCAGTTTAGCTAGAAGAACTTCAAATAACACTTCCCAATTGCAGGTTATAGGCATTGAAACGTTACACATATTCCACAATAGTCTTTACAACTTTAGCTTAATATGATTTTTTATGGCAACAAAACTAAAGCGCTCTCAGATTCAGAGCTAGTTTTCTCAATTCTTGTGTGTAGAAGATAAAGTTTGGAAGATCTGTGCGGTCTTGCTTGCTATTCTAGCCAACATATGCGAGCTTTTAGACTTCGTAGACGACTATGCAAAGACATTTTTAACACAGGCAGGTGCTAAATAAGATACAGCCAATGTAATTGATTAACGCACCTTTTGAAATCACTGAGACCAGAGTGACTACATCACAAATAGCAGGGACGTAATCAGAACTATTTCCAATTTCTTAAGAGGTTCTCAATCTTAACCATTCGACGTAGTTGACTAAAAGGTTGATTGCTATGCTATTACTACCATGACCGTTATACAAATACCAAAAAGATGCTGCGGTTATTCCTTCCAAAGATGCACCGTACATATTCAAGAATCTCATTAATGATCATCTGCAATTTAGCTCTGGTGGATGTAAGCCTCTTGTATAGGTTAATTGCTAATGATTGGATAACAAATTTTAGAGTTGCTCCGAGTTGCGCTCTCTAAAGTTCTCGGTTCTTCATCGTCTAGTAAATGCGGCAAACTGTTGAAGTGTCTTTCGGGAGAATAGCTCAGGAAGATATTCTCAGAATTCAATGGGATCACATACAGTCATATCAACAGCGACTAATAAGCAAAGTTCGTAGGAAATATGCACACTCGTAGTCAAATGATCAGCTAAATAGCCCCAAAAAGTTCTAAAAAGCCCTAAAAAGCCAACAGCAATAGACAACGTGTTAACATCAAGAGAGATGTATTTTCACAAAGACACGCCAATTTATGCACCGAGTCAGCAAATGACTACTAATGAAACCACGTCCGTTACCAAAGGACACATAATGTTCAGAACATTCAAACCAAGGAAATAATTCAAGCAATGATGGTGCACAAGATGCTTACCCTGTGAATATTTATTTGTTCTGTACATTTGAAGCACAGAAAAAGTACTGCCGCTTATATTAGCAAATAAAACTATAGTCTGAAATACTTATAGTTTGATAATAGTTCGTTGTGATATACGATTAAGAGTACCCAATCTCTATCTAGGTGATTTACAACTCACTACCAGGGAAGCAACAATCCAAGATAAATAACATGGACGATGCCATGTTTAGGCCACATGCAAAAGTAAATAAGCTGCATATGTATTAAGCACAGAACAGAATGGAAATGTACACAAGAGCACACTCAGGGTCATTGCTTAGTAGAGCCCCTGGCTAGTTAATAACTTGCACTAAATCAAGTACAAGTAAGCACGCAAAGGACAGAGGGACAATTACGAATTCACAGGGGCGCAGCGTAAGCTGGGTGGAACAGGTACGCCTTCAGCTGAGACTTCAACGATTAAAGATCAATGGTGGAAATGACAGAAGCCACAAGCAAGCTCCTGAATTTTGGTAGATGTGAACTGAAGGCTCGATCGCAACAATTTTTCAATTTAGTGCGAGGAGCTGCGAGTCGACAGGCGGCTGAGGAGCTGCTAATAGTAATAATAAGAAAAATAATATATTTGCATTGCGCCCTCAGAGAACTTAATCTATTTCTAGGCACTTTGCAGATGCTTTAAAGGAGACATGATCGAATGGTTAGTAGTAAAATGCACAGTTAAAACTAATATAACATGATTAGGGGTGCACGTGCGTAGTGTCGATTAATAAATATGGTTAGTGGCACCATTCGAGGTGTAAGCACGCATAAACACGCAAAGGACAGATCACAATGGCTCACTAAACGCTATGGTAAACATGTGTGCGATTTTGCTGCAAAATCACACTGAAGAAGCAAAAATACTGGATAGATTAGCTGTACAAGCATAGTAAAATACATAGTAAATATTACATAGTACAAGCAAATGAAGCAGCTTGTAGGCCTACGAAAGGATCTTGGTTGGCCAGATGCTTGGTAGGGAGCCATTGAAGGTCGGACAGAAGTGGTGGGATATAGCAGCTACGCCTTTCACAGACAAGACGAGCTGCTGTGTTTTGCTCTAGTCGCAGCAGATTAAGGGCACATGCCAAGAGTCCCGAAGAAAGAAAATTGTAGCCGTCTAGATGCGATGCCACAAATTCGTGGCGTTGTTCGGCTGTCGAACTCTCGTCCAAGCAGGCGCCAATGTAGGCAATCTTCCTCTGCTGAAATCAGACCAATGCGACGGTGAAAGCAATCGAGGTGTTCATCCAATGACAACTCATTTTGGAGAGGAGCACCCGGATTACGCGAGGAAGTACGGAAGTGATGCTAGATACACAAATCTTGAGGATGAGGTCTTCTAACTTGATGGTGACACTAGGCTTTCCCATAACTATTAGATTTGTCCCATCGTCAGTAAGAGATGGCCGTCAAGTATGACTGTTGTCGATGCTGGCGGCAAGCAAAGTAAGTGCTTCGAATAAGGAGCTAGGTTTAGAAGGGTCAACCGATACGAAGAGCCATCGGCGCTATCGGTGTAGAAATAAAAGTTACACGAGTGCTTGAATATGACTTCAGTCAGAGTGGGAGCAGCCGGTGTGGGCTTAGACCGAACCGTATGATACACCACAATTCCTTACTCCTAGGGCTCCACGAAAACTGACAGTGACTTATACCAACACCATAACATGTCCCACCGAGTTAGGACCTAACACAGTTTGGCACTGTGATATAAAGGCATTTTAAGTTGCACTTCAGGAACATCTGGTGGTCACTGTCAAATGCTGCAGAGAGATTTAAGAGTGTGAAGTTCGGTGCCAGTAATGCGTCGGTGGTAAAACTGTGCAAGGTGTGCATCTTTCTAGTTAATCAAAATGCACCGTGTCAAAATCATAACCTAATTCGCAAAGTAGAGCAAGTGCCCAAGACCTTTGGAGCACGCAAAAGAGCTCGTCTCGTGAGCACCGTCACGCTTATCTTCCGCACAGGACGCAAATTGGATTAAAGATGGCTTCGAGCTGCCAAGTCGTCGCCAAGCCTCGTACTGAATGGCTAGTCGGCGGCTTGACGAAAGCTGTGACATCTATGACCCTCGAATGCCACAGCTAGTGTCTACGCCAGGATTTTCTCACAACGGTGATATGGTTTGGCCGCCACTTATAGAAGTAGTTTTATGTTTGGTAAGGGAAGAGTATGTTTTCTCTGGCCTTGACCCACGCCTTTCGCAATCGCTGAGCATCCTGGCAGTTTAGAAATCGGAATCACCCACCGATTTCTCGTAGCGTGGATCTGCTTTTAACGAGATGTAGTGTACCGGAGGGTGAAAAAGGTGTAGTTTATAATAGCAATAATAATAATAATGCACTTGATAAAGCGCCCTCAGAAAACTCAATCTCTTTCTAGGCGCTTCACATTTGCTGCAATGGGAAATGCAATTAAATGGTAAGTAAAATCATGCTTGAAAAACAAAACAAATGAATAACATGGTTAGAAGTGACATGCACAGGGTCAGCATGCAAATGTGGTTAGTGGGCGCATGCACAGTGTCAGCACGCATAAGCACATCAAGGACGAATCACAGGGACCCACTAAATGCTGTCCTAAATAGGTCCGTTTTAAGTTCTTTTTAAATGTGCTCAAGTCAGGGGATGTTCTGGCGCAAGTCGGGAGGGAGTTCCAGGCTTTGGGAGCATACGAACTAAATGCACGGTCTCCAAAGGACTTGAGGTTTGTACGAGGTATTGGTAAACTGTTGGATTCCGAAAAGCGGATGGTACGATACTTGGCCTGATGGGGTAGTATATCTGAGAGATAGGCTGGAGCCAAAGAATGAAGAGACCTAAAAGTAAGCGGCAAAACCTTGAAGTCAATCCGCTGCTTGACTGGTAGCCAGTGCAGGTCGGCGAGAGGTGGAGTAATGTGGCAACTGTGACGCTCACGACAGACAAGCCTAGCTGCGGAGTTTTGCACAGTCTGTAATCGCATGATCGCATGGCAGGCCAGCAAGGAGTGAGTTACAGAAGTCAAGACGTAATGTCACGAATGCATGGACCAACTTGGACGTGGTACCCTTATCTAAACAAGCCCAAATTTTAGCAATATTATGTAGCTGAAAGTAGGCAGACTTAACTGTGGAGCTGATGTGGTCATCTAACGAAAGGTCACTTTGGAACATGACACCTAGATTTCGAGCTGATTCAACAGGAGATATGCTGGCAGAGCCAATTTTAAGCGTTAGCCTTTCCAATTTCCGAATCACACTGGGTTTGCCCATAACTAGTAAGTTAGTTTTATCACCGTAAAGTTTTAGAAAATGTGCTGCCATCCATGTGCGGATGTCATAAATACATGCAGCAAGTGAGTTGAGAGAATTCGAGGTGCTAGAAAGCTGGAAGGGATCAAAGCAAAGGTGCAACTGAGTGTCATCCGCATAAAAGTGAAAGCCTAGATTGTGCTTGGCAATCACATCAGCAAGATGGAGGGTATACACCGTGAAAAGAACCGGTCCTAGCACGGAGCCCTGAGGTACCCCCTATTTCTGAGGTACCTCGGATGATCTTCGTCAATTCACGTCAATACTCGGAAGTCCGCCACTGAGATAGGACCTGAACTATTGCAGAGCAGTGGCAATGATGCCCAGGCGAGATGAGAGGCACTCTAGAAAAACTTGGTGATTTGGCAACATTGCCAATTTGATTGAAGAACAACTTGCTTAGTGCAAGACAGATCTGGAATTTCGGTTGGTACAGCGAGCTGGTTTGGTCCAGTGGTTAAGGTGCTCGCCCCGACTAAGGTCTGGCTGATGTCCCGGGCTTGAGCCCGAGGCATATGTGAAGCGCCTGAATAGAGATTAAGTTCTCTTGGGGCGCTATACAAATGAACATATATATATATATACAAAAGAAAATTGTATAAGTATAACCATAAGTCTGATTACCCGGTGCTTCTGCAGCCAACTGCAATGGGGTTGCTTAGGAACTCAGTCAAGCGTTAGCTTTCCATATCGGCCAGCTTATGACTGTTCGAGAGATTATTGATTAATAGCTTCCGAATTACAATAATTGGTATCCGGATATGTTACTATCTATGGTTAAGGCCGCATAACAACCCGGAAGTGATAGTAAATGAGTTGTACTTTGTGCCTCCAATTAGTGAGTTATGCCCGGCGGTTCGTGCTGCGCGTGCATATGCTTCCATCTGTGACTTTGGAATATAATTCTCTACTTTAAAGATACTGGCTTTTTATTAAATCATGGGCGTTCTTGATTGACCTATGTTTTACTACCATCGTCGAAGCTGGTTATATCGGCGTCGACGTATAGGCCTCGTTAGCTGTGCTTCCACGTGCCACCTAAATCTGCCAGGAATCTGCAAGGAACAGTACCCGTGGAATGAGCTTTTTTTGAAGAGAGGGACACTAGTTCAGGAGCCGCCAAGACACGTTTGTAGTTCTGCTGTAAAAGCTAGCATGAATTTCTGCTGTCTTGCGGTCTATGTGATTGGGAGACGGAGTGGCGGAGTGGCTAGTAGTCAGAGAGAGAGAGAGAGAGAGAGAGAGAGAGAGAGAGAGAGAGAGAGAGAGAGAGAGAGAGAGAGAGAGAGAGAGAGAGAGAGAGAGAGAGAGAGAGAGAGAGAGAGACAGAGAGAGAGAGAGAGACAGACAGAGAGCGAAAGAGAAAGAGAAAGAGAGAGAGAGAGAGAGAGAGAGAGAGGCAAAGAGTCAGTAGACCTGGTCGCCTCAGATGAATCTTGCAGAAGGCCTTTGTTCCGTATCGCGTCCGTATCGTGCCTGCCTAGATTGTAAGCAAGACATTTCACACAGCAGCCAGCGCAGGAATCGCCTGTATGCTTTCACCTGGCGATGACGTCGGTGACAACGAGGTGGCTTTGCTGCTAGGCACGCGCATTCACGACGTCGTCACTATTCCGAAGTGGTGACGCGATGCACATCTTACCGAATCGAGCTTATCCAGTCAAGATCCGGTCAAGCCTAGCTGGCACGGCTTAGGTTTCCCTCTCGAGCCAGGCGAGCGCTCAGCTCTTTCGGCGATTCTCAGCGAACGTCGCAATGGGCGCCGCCGTGGGCACCAACAGCACCGCCAGTAGCTGAGCTCGGGGAGCGAATTCACCATCTGACGCAGGCGGGCACATCCGAGCAAAAACATCTGGCTGCCTGTCGCGCCTGTGACGGCTTAATGCCACGTGGCGTACTCGAAAAAATCAGCGGCGGTGCGTAGATGCGACTAAAGGCTGACGAAATGAAGTTCTTCACGTCGCTGTTCACCCAACCGGTGGCACAACGCTGGCAAGCACTTCTCCGCCGGTCTGTGCTGTGACATTTTGACGAAACGGCGACTGTCAACGAGGTGTGCACGGCACCTTTATCATACGCAAAACGCATTTACCGGGCTACCTTCTTTGGCTAAGGTCAGACATTTCGTGCTTCCTTGTGCTTCACTAACCGATACCGGTCACGGCAGGTGATTTCCATTAGCTATCAAGCGTCGGACACCAGAGAGACATAGCAAGTGAAGCACCTGCAATTAGCTAGATAGTATGAAAATAGTCAGAGAGAGAGAGAGAGAGAGAGACACTGAGACAGCAGCGAAGCACTTTGCTTAGTACTTTGGCTGTCAAGCACATCCTGAAAGCCAGCTACTGGAACTACAGGTTGATCGAGATTATGCGAAGAATGGAACAGGCACACGACTGATGTTCGGAAGGCTTGAAAGTCCTAAACGTAACGCTTATTTGTACATATTTTCTTTGCTAGATTTGCGTGAAAAGCTCTTGTTTGCTTCAATCCTATGGGCTGGTTGTGATCACCCGTCGTTTAATTGGACGTTCGAGGAAATAGTGACTAATTCTGACTATGCCTGTCACTTGGCGCCGGAAATGCAGGTGTGGAGTGAAGGAACGTCAGGTTGCACCTAACCCTAGGTAAATTTACGATTAACTTGAAACAAAACGTCCCACGCCAAATATCTTGCGAAATGACTATTGCACCAGCAGGGGGTCAAACTGAAGGAGTTCAATCGAATGGTCGGGCTGCCATTTCAAAATCGCCAGTCATTCTCAAAGATTATCCGATTAAAGTATGTGCTTACAGTTGGGTGCATATGATTTTAAGCGTCTCTTTTGTCAGGAAAATATCTAAAACAAGAGGTCTTTTGTGATAGCAAAATATGGCCGGTTCTATAGATTTGAGGAACTAAGTAATGGTGAAGAAGCCGATATTCATTCTGTTGCTAGCAACGGCAACGCTCAGTCTTTAAAGTAGTGTAACCTCCAGCTCGCAGAAACTTCAGCCACCCAACCAACTAATCGCAAAGCAGAACCCAAAAGCCATAGCCCAAATATGGTCACCGTTTTATACGATCGCTTAATTTTAGAGTGAGAGTAATTTCCACTTACAGTTAGAATCTATTCCAAATTGTTTCAGTGGATGTCTAATTTTGTCTCAACAAATTGGAATCCAGACAACACCCAGAATAAACAACAGAATCTGTTTACTCAAATACAGCAAGTAAACTCAAATTAATCACCGAGAAAGCCCAAAATATAAAAATCCAGAGCCAAAGCTGCAACAATTAAGTAAGACATTTTTCTCATGAGGTAATTTTCGTGTGTGTAAAAAATGGTAAGTGTTACGCATTCTTCGAAGATTTGGCCTACGCCAGATGCCGACGAAGCTTGTTGACCAATAGGATTAGTATAAGGCACACACTGGATCTTATTTCTCCTTCTAGAGAGCTCCGTTAATTATACTTTGAGTTTCGGAGCAAGTTTCGACTCCCTGCGTGTAACTTAGCAAGAGCTACGCATACCTCCATTTCATTCTGGCATGCGAGGTACAACATTAAGCCATCGAATATCGGTCACATTACGAGAGCGCCTGAGATTATTAGCGGTTCCCGAATTATAATTCCGGAACCACTAATAATATTCACGAGCCGCTAGTAATTAAAAATATAATTCCGGAATCGCTTACAACGATAAGAATTTAGGAATCAGATCTTAAAATGGTTAATAAAACAAATAGCGTAAATCTATTAATCGGACATCTGTGGTGGTAATCCATTATATGCACTTTAGACTTCGAAATGGCCAGTTTTGCTGTGGGCTTTGAAATGAGATGCTTCTTGGCTGAAGCCGGTGCCAATAAGACGTGGCGATTTCTGGCTTTTGAATATATCGGACTGTATTAGCGATACGGAATTGTTATTTAAGGCATGAGAGCTGGTGATTGTTACCGTGCTTATCTACCCTGAGCGCGTACCTGCTTGCATAGGTGCAGACACTGTGACTGTTATGTCAGGCTTCGAGGCTTCAGCTCCACTAGCAATTGGCACGCGCTTGCACAGGGCTAACACCTTGTGGATAATAATAATAATAATAAAAATAGGCCCTCAAAGAAATAAATCTCCTTCTAGGCACTTTAAAGATGCTGTATTGAAAACATAAAATGATTATTGGTGACATCCTCAAGCAGCAGGCTCAGTATAAGCAAGCATATCGACATGAAGAACAAATCACAAAGACCCACTAAATGCTGAAATAAATAACTGCGTTTTAAGCTTCTTTTTAAATGTCGTCATGTCAGGGCACGCTGTGACGTGCGTCGGTAGTGAGTTCCAGGCCTTGGGTGCATACGATCTAATGGCACGGACTCCAATGGTTTTGAGGCTCGTATGAGGTACGGCTAAACAATTTGAGTCAGAATATCGGGTGGCATGATTCATGGCCTGGTGGGAAGAATTTCTGATAGGTAGGCCGGAGCCAGAGAATGAAGGGACCTAAAAGTGAGCGACAAAACCTTGAAAGCGATAAGATGCTTGATTGTGAGCCAGTGCACGTCTACGAGAAATGGGGTGATGTGGCAACTGCGTCACTCACGGCAGACGAGCCTAGCTGCAGAGTTTTGCACCAACTGTAAGCGCCTTTTTGCATATGCCAGTAGACCAGCAAGCAGTGAGTTACACAGTATACAGGTCAAGACAGGATGTCACAAATGCATGCATCAATTTAGATGCAGTATCCGTGCCCAGGAAAACTAGATGTTTGGCAAGGTTGTGCAGCTGAAAAGAGGCGTACTTGAGTGTGGAGCTGATGTGGTCGTCAAATGAAAAGTCACTTTAGAATAGGATACCTAGATTACATGCATATCCAGCAGGAAATATGCTAACAGAGCCGATTTCGAGCGCTGGGTTTTCCAATTTCTGAATGACACTTGGTTTGCCCATAACTAGTCAGTTCGTTTTATCGTCATTCAATTTAAGAGTGTTTGCTGCCATCCATGTGCGGATGTCGTCAATAAATGCAGCATGAGTGTGAAGAGTATTCGACGTTCTCGAGGGATGAGAAGATCAACCTTAGTTACAACTGTGGGTCATCTGCATAGAAGTGAAGCCTGGGTTGTGCTAGGCGATCAAATCAGCAAAGGGAGGGTATCAACTACAAAAAGAAGCAGACCGCACACAGAGCCCTGAGATAACCAATACTTAAATGGTTTCTCGGATGATCTTTGTCCGTTCACATCAATACACTGGAGTCTCCCACTGAGATAACACCTGAACAGTTGCAGTGCAGTGCCAGCGACGCCGAAGTGAGACAGTGAGACGAGAGATGCTCATGAAGGACTTTGTAATCAATAAAAAATATAAGTATATAAAATGTAAGTAAAAAATCAATTGAATGCTGCCAAAAAATCAGGCAGAACAAGTAGAGAGACCTTACCCAAGACCGCATTCCTGAGAAGGTTCTTATACGCCATGAGCAATGCGACTCTGTGGAGTGATAAGCTTTAAACCTAGACTGGACCTCATTCGCAAGGTCTTCTTTCTCAATATAGGAGTTCAGTTGGTTGGCCACAACTCTTTCCAGTATCATTGACAGGAGCGAGAGAAGGGAGACTGGATGTAAGTGACTTAAGTTCTCTTGGTCTAGCGTTGCTTTCTTGAGTAGTGGCCTGACTACAGCCTTTATGAAAGGTGCAGGGACATGATCAGAAGGTAATACATTATTTATTATTTTAGCTATGAATGGTAGCAGCAGGTATAAGCTTCGTAGAAGTAGGACAGCGGGAATATTGTCTAGAAGACTAGTTGTATTCTTTGACTGAGAGGTAATAATAATAATAATAGTGCACTTGATTAAGAGCCATCAGAGAACTCAATCTCTTCCTAGGCGCTTCACATTTGCTGCAAAGGGAAACGCGATTGAATCGTGAGTAATATCATGCTTGATAAACAACATGAAAAACGTGGTTAGGGGTGACATGCACAGGGTCAGCATGCATATGTGGTTAGTGGCAGCATGCACAGTGTCAGCACGCATAAGCACACGAAGGACGAATCACAGGAACCCACTAAATGCTGTCCTAAAGAGGTCTGTTTTTAAGTTATTTTTAAATGTGGTTAAGTCAGGGGATGTTGTGAGGCAAGTCAGGAGGGAGTTTCAGGCTTTGAGAGCATACGAACTAAATGCACGGTCTCCAAAGGATTTGAGATTTGTACGAGGTGAAGTTCAGAATAAGGTCACTTATTGCATCCTTAAATGTAGACATCGAGGTAGTGCACGGAATTGAGGACAGGAATCCTGCGTTGGTGTAATTGAGAAAATGAGTCCAGAGGCGATGCTGCAATCCTAGCGATGGACTCTCAGATCTTGTCCATCGTACTGAAAATAAAGCCAGAGAAGCGATCGGCTAGGTCTCCACAAGCATCCCTTGGTAGGGAGTATGCATACTTTCCTAATCTGGATAAGGAGTTTACTACTCGAGTGGCTCCCTAGTGTTCGTAGCATTTGGTGTAAGAAGTGTTGAATAATTGCTGAGAAACATTGACTGTCATTTATATATTTGTTGGATTATGGCATGTGCTGATTTCGTAATCAAGCGCCTGAAGTGGCCACTTGCTCTGCCAAGCTTATCGCAAGAAGTATTGGCGGCCACGCAGTATTCAGCTGCATTTAAACATACTATCCTTTGAAAGTATAGATACCATGTAACATCTACGTCTGAAGCATGAGTCGGAAATAGCTATCGTAACTGTTATGGCTAACCGGCAGTCTGTTAGGAATAACGCAGAGACTGCAACGACGCCGAAACTTGTACGTGCTCAAGACGGCAGCATAATGAAACTTACTGCTTCTCATCTAGAAGACGTCAAGGAAGATAATATGACTAATGCAGCACAGATGCACGCCGTAGTTAAAGCTTCCTGTGTGAAAATCGGGAAACTCAATGGAATGCTTGAAAAGCTGGATTTAAGGCTATACAAGAGCGAGAAAATGGCTGGCGATAATTCACCAGTTTTTGGAACCAGCTGGAATCGCGAATCTTTGGACAAGCTGCCTTTCTTTACATCAAGCCTGCTACCGAGGGTGTTTACACTACGAGTGATGTGACGCGACTGTCGCCAACTTTTATTGCATGCCCGATGAGGATCCCGTTTCTACAAAAATGTGTAAAGCAGTGATACGGCTATGCCTCGCTTGCCACTGCTCTAGGCTGAAAACGATCACCCCGTGTCTGTCTCAAGATTTTTACTTGTCCGAAAAGACTCTTCTTCGCGTTTTCACATTCAGCAAAGCTTCTTGTTCTGTGACATTAGCCAATCCTCGATGCTTGCAAATGGCAAAGAAACGTGCTTTGGCTATGTTGTGTGTGCTGAAAAAGCTATATGTTAAATGCCACTGCTTGACGATGACGAAGAGATGACTTCTTATCTATTTTGATCATTCTTTATTTCAACGATGGCTCATTTTAGAATTTTTGTTGACTAACGGAATCATCTTCTCTTGCGTGTCTGAAGTTTTTCGTGCCTTCTTCTGGGATAATGTCAACTTCAAAAAAGCACTCGCATGTTTCTAGCCCAATGTAGTGGAAATGACCTGAATGTCTGAAAAGCCTTAAGGTACCGGAGACGCATGGAAGCTCAACTCGCTAGTTAAACGGCTGCCAGTGATGAGGATGCAGGCAAGACAACTGCAACGGTAGGTTCAAAAATGGCATCTGAAAAATCCTAGGCAATAATTTAGGTTAATTTGATTTAATTATAATTTAGAAGTCTACAGAGGCTGCAAAGCCGTGAGTTGACATATATCATGGCTAGTTCTTTTAGGTTTGTTTTAATATTCCGGCCAAGGAAGGCCTTAATTTAAGGAGAGAGAGAGAGAGAGAGAGAGAGAGAGAGAGAGAGAGAGAGAAACGCCATCTAACGAAAGGTCACTTTGGAACATGACACCTAGATTTCGAGCTGATTCAACAGGAGATATGCTGGCTGAGCCAATTTTTAGCGTTAGCCTTTCCAATTTCCGAATCACACTGGGTTTGCCCATAACTAGTAAATACCAGGAAGTTATTGATGACCAATAAGATTAGTGTGTGACATATGCTGGATCTTGTTTTTTTTCAGAGGAGCTTCTACGTTATTGCACATACTCATTACATTTTATTTGAAGTGCAAATCAAGTTCCGATACCTTCTACATAACTTATCAACGAACTTTGCACCTCCATTTCAACCTTAGTTTCATTTTGGTTTACGAAATACAACATTGAGCCATCGAACATTGGTCACATTATGGCTGCGCTTGAAATTATTAGCGGTTCCTAAATTATAGGTATAAGGAAACAGATGTCAAAATGGTTAAGACAAAAACTGTGCCAACCTATGAATTGGGCATCTGTGGTGGTAATCCGTCATCTGTAAATTGGACTTCGAATAGGCCAGTTGCACAGCGGGTTTTGAATTAGATGCTTGTTGGCTCAGGCCGGCGCCACTGAGATGTGGCACTCCCTGGCCTTTGAATATATCGGGCTGCATTAATGACATGGACATGTCATTTAATGTTAGAGAGCTGGTGATTGTTGCCGTGCTCTTCTACCTTGAGCGCGTACCTGCTTGTTGTATAGGTGCGGACACTGTGACTGTTATGTCACGCTTCGAGGCTTCAGCTCCACCAGCAATTGGCACGCGCCTGCAAGAACGAACACCAGTTACGTTCGCACTGGTCGGGGATAAGGAATTTACTTCGCGAGTGGCTACATTGCGTTTTGTACATTTGGCGTAAGAATTGTTGCACACTTCCTGCGCACAATCGACAGTCATTTTGTGCTGCCGTCTCATTGCTTGTGCTTCTATAGGTGAGCAGTAGATCGTAAACGTGGATTTATATATTTGTTGGATTATGGCAGGCAGTGATCTTCGGAATAGAGTGCCTAAAGTGGATGCTTGCAGTGCCAAAAATCGATATTTAAAAAGGATCTATCTGCTGAAGTTTTGTAAAATGAAGCAATGACTGATTAAAGCTAAGCAAGTAGCAGAAGCACATTGTATCCAACAGTTGCTGATTCGAAATCTACGCCTAATCTAATCTAATGACAGTCATCTCACCTAAGCAGCACACGGAGGTCTTTAGAAGTGATTTTCGAAAAGGCGCGGTAGCCCCAAAGGCTGTCTTTCGATGTCTGAAGCAAAAGGTAGCGCGTAATGACTGCCGTAATGACCACGCCTAAACTAGTATTGTTCCGCGATGATTATTGATGAGGCTACTACGAAACCGGAACTTAAGAGCGCTAATGACGGTAACTAATGCGAAATTACTACTGCTAGTCTGGGCAACTTCAAGTGCGAGAAAATCTCTAATGCAGCACAGGCTTAGTCAGAGCTTCATGTGGTGAAATTTGGACACACGTAATTAAGCTGAAGAAGCTGGAGTTAATAAATTTATGTGAAAGCATACAACTGGTTGTTGGTAACATACGGTTGTCTGGTACCTTAGCCTTGATTATGTGAGGAATGAAGTAGTAGCTATATCTATGCCGGTTATTGCGGCCACGGAGCCATTAAGTTGCTTGGATTTTGCTACCATTCTAGCTTTTGAGGTGATTGATTGCTGCTCGGATACTGATTGAGCCACTTTACTACTTGGCGATCGCGCTACAGGCGGCGTTTGCTGTACAAGTCACGCGACATTTGCCAACTCATAGTAAGCGCACGACTCGTGTTTCGGCCATACGCTATGCACTAATTCGGCTATGCGTACTGCGCGGAGGCGTTGGAAAGTCAGACAGGAGGACTGCTTTTCTATTTCGCACTCCTGTGATTTAACAAGTTGCCTTGGCGTTTATTTGTTTTGAAGGCGCTTCTTTTCAAATCTTTGTACCGTTTGATGTCGGGACAAAGTGTTGGATATTTGCTCAGGACCGACCCTTAGCAGCCGTGCTGCCCTCATTGCTTGTGGCTGGCTGTATTTGTGAACGCTTAACGTGAACGATAGATTTCTGTACTCACGCGATAGTGTTAAGCAAAGACGAAGGGACTCGATCTTTGCCTTTTGAAGTACATTCGTCCCTCGCTTATCGCAGCATATAAGTTCCAGACTCTACCGAAATTAGTGAATTTCCGCGAAGTACGAATATTTTCGTAGATAGAGCATAGAAAACCGGTTTATGACCTTTCAAATGTGGTTTTTAACATTGTTGAAGCCCTCTGGATAAGGAATAACACACTTATATTCACCATTACACACCTATTACTCAAGATAGTAGATAAAATAAGAGAAAATGAGACATTTTAGATGTTAGAGATGTCATGTTATTATTATAGTACAGGTAATTACACACGCACGCAGTTCTTAAACATAACCACTTGCCCATGAAAACAGTGGAACTTGTTCGATGATGGAGTGATGAAGATGAAGAGATATACTGCCCAGCAAAGAAGAGCAAGGTTACTTTTTCTCTGAAGGCGCTACTTCAGTAAGAGAGTCGTCGGGCAGTGCCGTATCTTCAGCAGGTGAGTGGCGTCGTCTTGGGCATTGCATACCTATAGTAACTTTAATTTTAATTGCATAACATTGCCACCATTGACTTGGACAACAAAGCGTTCGCTGTATCATTTTCCCTATCTTAATCAACTTTTTAAGGAATATGCATTTATTAAAAAAGCGCGATAGAGTGAAGCCGCGAAAGCCGAATTGCGAAGTGGCGAGAGACAACTATAGCTGCCTGCTGTGATACAATCTGTATTCATAAGCATTTCCGTGCTGAACTTCTTTAGATTTTGATGCCATTTTTAACCAAAATTAACCAGAAGAATCGCTGTTTTTTCCTAACGCGAATTGCACCTAAATGCTCGGGATATGCGTGTCCCGAGGCAGTACTGGCGGCCGAGCAGCACACAGCATCGTTTAAGCGTACTTTTCAGGACCGCTGAACCAGTCTCTGCCCCCGCAGGCGTTTCGCTCGTGTCGTCCGTTTCTAGCGCCTCGAGCCTCGTTTCCTTTACGAGCGACCTCATATCCTTCGGTCAGCGACGCCTCGCCGTCCTGCGAAGATTCCCTGGCCTGCGTCGCATCTCCGGCCTACTACGCCGCTTCGCAGCCCACCGGCGCTGAGCAGCCGACCGGCGTTGAGCAGCCGACCGGTGCGTCGCGGCCCCCCCACGGCGTGTAGCAGCCCAGCGCCGCGTCGCACGCTAAAGTCACCTAATGGCTCGCGCCGCCGCGAAGGTCGTTTCCGCCAGCTGCTCAGCCGCTGCTAGCTTCTGCCACTCACGCGCCTTCGACACCAGCCTGTCCTTCGGCCTCTCCTTCGCAATCGCCTCCGGCTGCTCGGCGAGCACCTCGCGTCGCGCATGCGCGGCCCGGCGTCTGCATGCCTCCTCACCATTCGCATCGCCCCCTTCCGCCGGCGCCTTGCTCGCCAACGCCGCCGTCCTCTGACGAACCGACGGCAACGTCTCGCTCACCGCCGGTGCCTCACCGATCGCCGCCTCCTTTGTGCCGGACGCCGCCGCCCCCCCACCGCTTCGCCGCTAGACGCCGCCGTCTCTCTGCCGAACGCCGCCGCGTCTTCGGTCGCCGCAGCCATCTCTTGGACCGCAACCACTTCGTTCGCCGTCTCGCCGAGCAAAACCGTCTCGCAGCAGCCTGTCGCAGCGCTCAATGCCGCATCGGGAACGGTCGCTTCGCACCTGGTTGCCCCAGAGACCGCCGCCGTGCCGACATCCGCCTCATCGAATTCCACCGTCGTCGCCTGACAAGCCATCGTCGCCTGACACACCGTCTGCCATTGCTGCTGCTTTTTCCGGTCGCTTCCGTCGGTCCCCTCAGTCCGACCAGCTTTAGCCATTCCCGCGCGTAGCAGCAACGCTCTACCATCCGCACTAGATGTGATTATGAAAGTCTCACGAAGCAGCACGTAGTCATCCTTGGTGACCTGTGGCAAGTAGAAGTACACTCACCGAGGACTGCGGTTCAATAAAAGTGGCAAATCACTTTTCTAGTAGGATGCGTTGACACGGCACTCTTCGAGTCACCGCTCCGAGTCGAGCGGCCAACTTGCAAAGTCATCACAGACGTGATGGCGCTCCATAAGCACGTCGAAATAGCTTACAGTTCAGGGAAACAGCGAACACGCGACGACACACGAGCACATTGGCGGGCTCCACCAAAGCGTATATTTCCACCGAAGCCGCAGCGAAACACGAACAGGCGAAAGTACGCGACCACTCTGCCGGCGTCCTCGTCGTAACTCCCGCACGCCTCTGCAGGCCGCGACTCACCCGTCATTGAATTATCATCGCCAAAAATGGCAGCAGACCATAAACCGGCGGCAGCGCCACCAAATTCATTGGCCGATAAACAGGCCGTAGCGGGTACGACACGGCCATAAATGCCACATCACGAATAACGAGGCCGTAAACGCCAACGGCCCCCTAACCTACGCCTAACCTACAGCAACTAATCAGCCACAGCAGGAAGCCGTAATAATACTTCCCAGAGCCCAATTCGCCGTTAAACGCCAACAGCCCCCTAAACTAAAGCCACTAATCAGCCACTGCTGTCGCACAAACAACGTTTTCTAGCTCTATGACATTCACCTTGCCTGATCCCCTGACATTGGAGCTGGGCCACCCAATTTAAACATTGAGCAGCTTACGTAACAGCAACCTTGAAGGCGAAATGTATTTTGTATTTTTAGGTGGCTGTTACGTAAGCTGTTGAAGAGTGGTTACGCTATTACAGTTTTGTGCTATTAAAATGTATAGATGAAGATATTAATCGCTCCGTCTGAGGAGGACGCCGCATCGAGGACAGAACAACGTGGACTGACTGGCATCCCTGGTTAGCACAGCCGTACCGACAGACAATGCACGCAGGTAAGGGAAACACATCCAGGTAGGGTATCGGCAGGTGCTGCATTGGCCTTGGCAAACTGCCAAGCCATGTACCGAACCCGCTTTGACTACTCGTCCAGTGGCTGTTCATCAGTTGGCTGCTCCTGCAACAACTTCAAAAGCAGGGACCTTCAATAGCGAATTTTTGCTGGCACATTCATAACAATTACATAATCACTCGCACAATCAGATGCAGAAATGCTGATTTATCATCAGCTGTGACTGAATCTCTTATTATATAATAATAATAATATAATAATATTGCACTTGATAAAGCGCCCTCAGAGAACTTAATCTCTTTCTAGGCGCTTTACATTTGCTGCCAAGTGATACGCAATAGAATATCAAGTGCCGTTAGACCAGTTACTCTGGTTTCAGGTGCTTATGCTGCATGTACTGCATCACAAGTTACTCCATCCGAATGGGCTAGATCCTAAGGCCTTCTATCCCAAGGCGCTCCATATAGATATTGTATATTAAGGCCACTGCTACGGCTGGCCAAGACTCGGAGGGCATTGCATCTAAAGTCAATGCATGGGCGCAAATGGCTCCGGCAGGAACTGCTTCAGCACGTGCAGCTCTAGCAGATGTCCTTCAGCCTTGCACTACTATTGAATTGACTGAGCCATCAGTTAAATAGCTGCGCTATTGGTTCCTTACTGCACCTGCAGATAGTGCACCGGCAGCTACAGTATGTTCATAGACACCGCAGACAAACACAAACTAGTATAGGAAACTTCACGGACAATCTGAGATTTTCCTTAATAATAGTAATACTAATACACTTGATGAAGCACCCTTAGAGGACTCAATCGCTTTCTAGGCGCTTTACAATTGCTGCTAACGAAACACGATCGAATGATGAGAGGTATCATGCTTGATAAAAAACACGAATAACATGGTTAGGGGTGACATGCACAGGGTCAGCATGCACGTGTGGTTAGTGGCAACATGTGCAACGTCAGCACACATAAGCTCATAAAGGACAAATCGCAGGGACAAACTAAATACTGTCATAAGAGCAGTAGCGATGCACCCAGAGAAAAACTCAAGGTGTAACTCAAACGCAACCTCTAGTTTTCATTTGGAGCTTCAGGTAGCTTTTATTGAGAGTACAGGAATGAATTTAAAGACTTGAGCAATACTTGGATTTAGTTAAAATTTCTCTAGGCACTGAATACGGACTTTATAGATAGGTGTGCTTGGTCTCTCTTTATAGATGCCGTATTTCGGTACCGTTAACTTACATTTGGATATTGGTTCTTCACCTAGAAATAATTTTAGTGCTTCGAACGCTTCCTCAGTAATTCATTTTCGGATGCCCGTACTAGCACACGATTAGTGGCCGAAAGATATTAGTGCAGAAGCTATTACAGTGCAAAGATACACGACAATGTGCATGCTGCCACTATCCGTATTTTTATGTTGACAATGTGCATGTCACCTTTAACCATGCTACGCTTATTGTCATTGAACATGATACCACTAGCTATTCGATCATGCTTCCTTGGCAGCAAATTTAAAGTGCCCAGTGTTGGGTCTGCTGTACCGCGACCGCGGACTACTCCGGCGAAAGCCGCTGAGGCGAGAACAGCGGACCCACTTGTAGTAGCTGCTTCCAAGCCAGCGTGCTGGCCGTGCTGCCCGATTTCGAGTGTCCGTAACGAATGGCATCTGCGTGAGCCGTCTTAATCTGTGCGCAACTGCCATAGGAATTTAGCAGTGGCGACGAGGATGGGATTCGAAAATGGGGAATAGGACTCGACCTGGTACGGGAGCTCCGCCAGCGGCCGGGGAGCAGACGTATGCAGACTACGTCGCCATTGCTGAGAGCATGTGCCAGGAGAAAAAAATTTCAGAGGAGATCCAACGAAAGGCAATTCTCAGAAGCATCATTCTGGGCAAGTTTTGTATCTTACTAAATCCGGAGACATTTCCGTGTAAGCCGGCGGACGTACAGCTACTGGACCTCTTAGCACTTGTCAGAAGGATTGTTGCTCCATTCTCTGCCTCTGTGCCCGAGGTTTGTTACATTTTCGGTATAAGTTTCTGTTCAGGCCGCATCTGTAAGAGCTTCGATACAAGCTCTAGTAACAAGACAAATTTTCTGCTGTCTAACGTATCTGCGCCACAAGCGCCTGCCAGGACGGTGGCAGAGCGGCAGAAAGTGGCGGTGATGGCGGAGGAGCCACCTGCGGCGGCGGCCTGCACCGTAGCGACTGTGAGGCGGCGGTTTGCAAGCCTTTGGAAGAGAAGGCACTGGTCCACGAAACGGCTATCCGCGAGGTGGCGCACGAGAAGGCGCCAGTGCACGGGACGGTATCCACGACGGCGGTGGTCCACAAAACTTCTGCCTGCCCGCCGATGACGGACGTTCTCGTAAAGGCAGCAGCGGTCACGTTCAGCGATATGGCAAGAGCAGTGACGCTGGCAAGCACTTCTACGCCGGTCTGTGCTGCGACTACGACACCTGTCTGTGCTGCGACTACAACGTCGGTCTGCCCTGCTACGAAGCCGGTTAGGATTGCCAGAGCTGCTATGTTGGCAAGAAAAGCCGGCGATATAGAAGCAGCCACCAAGGCGACGGAGAATGCTGAAACCAGTACGGCAGAGGGAGGAGGCACGCGCCTATATCCTGTTTATAGGAAAGGGCGCTGGCTATGCTCCAGCGATGGCTAAAGGTTGGTGGCCTACGCATTCAGCAGTTTACCAAAGGCCGTGGTTTGGTGTGCCTCTTACGGGCAGGTGTCACCTAGCCTCTAGGCTAGCGAGGACGTTTTCTATAGCTGACTCAAATTCATGCTTTCTTGCGATTTTCTCTAACTTGCCATTGTATGCTGTATTGAGCTTTTCGCTTGTTTGGCTATACTTTTAGAAGCCGACCGATGCTCATTCGCCTTCGCATAGGAATAGAGGGTGTTGGGTCGGCTGTACCGCGACAGCGGACTAGTCCGGCTTAAGGTGCTGAGGCGAGAATAGCGGACCCACTTGCAGCAGCTGCTTCCAAGCCAGAGTGCTGGCCGTGCGGCCCGAATCCGCGTTTCCGTAATTAAAACCATCTGCGTGAGCCATCTTGATCTGTTCGCGACTCGTTGCTTAGTTCTTACGGTACGCAGAACGCCAGAGATGACCAACATCAACAATTTATTGTACGACTCCCGGAACAGAGGGATCACAACTCCCTTCTCCCACTCGAGTCTCTTCTCCTCGACCACGGCTGTGCATTAGCTGATCCCTACGATTCATCCGAGGCCGACCACAGCTGCGCACTGGCCGATCCTTGTGGTGAATCCACCATCTGTTCACCAGCAGGTTACCTGCCTGCGTCCACGCCACATCAGAGGCGAACCACAGCTGTGCACCGGCCCCCTCTCGATGATGCTCCCAACTGCTGCTCACCAGCTGTTTAGCAGAGGAGCAGTACGGGCCTGCATAGAATCAAGCTGCAAGACTGCCCTCACAAATTTTACACCTAGAAAAGATTGATTTCTCTCAGTGCGCTATAACAAAACGAGTTTATTTGTTATTAGATTTATTATTAAAATGTGAGTCTCGGGCGCTATACGAACCCATTCAAGAGCGTTTGCCAAATTTGCTTCCGGACGCTGGCTTTCGCTGCCACGTGGCCGTCGATCGGTGGCGTAAACGTCCGCCCACCTCCCTCGCTCTAACAGAGAAGAGTTCGGCAGCTATCGGACGTGCGGCGGCGGTGACGGCGACGAGCTTGAGTGAGCATTGCCTCATTCTGAAGTAGCGAGCCTGGACAAAGTAGGGTAAAAGCTTAGCGGTGTTGGGCCTGGCACGATGGAGCACTACGGTAAGGAATTACTACCCTTACTCGACAACCACTGAGCAACCGCGTCCATTTCGCATGCCGAAAAAAAGATTCAAGACGATTCTTTTGAACTGAGCTATGGCCTAGGCTGAGAGGCCAGCCGACATCGACCAGACGCTCCTGCGGAACGGATTTCCTATCCTGCTGAATCCACGAAGTCCTCGTCACCGACTGCGACCGTACCGAAGCCCGTCGCGGTCGGCTGCAAAAGATGCACGGGCCTCCTCTGATGATCAGGAAAAGATGTTTCGATGCTTTCTTTCTTGCCTCCCTACACCAAGTGCTACTAGCGTTTCTTGTCCGTTGAAGAGTTTGCTTCCAAAAACCGAAGTTTTTGTGAAACTCGTACATGGAAACCGATACAGCTAAGACCCGTTTAAAGCTTATCTGTGTGCTGTAGCGCTATTCGAAATTACGTGCCTATGGACATTTAAACGCTTGTCGCTTCGGCCTGGGCCTGGCATACCAGTGGCGGCGTTAAATACGCCGGCGGCTACAACCAGCATATAAGTTATGATCGTGCATACCTATTATAAATTCGTTATTGCAATTCAAATGCATTCCTGGATGTTATTGCTGTTGCTACGACCCGTGAAATTACTCATTAACAAAAGAAAAGCGCCCGGAGCAGACTCGGGTGGTGCGATTTGAGACACAGCTCGTTTAGCGGCAGCTTCGCGACGAGTACCTGGTCTTTTGGTATTCCTAGAATTGTCTCGAACCGTTCAGGGCGTTCTCCCTCAAGCGTTACTGTGAATCTCTCTAACTTACAGATTATAAGGCCTTCTATTACACCGGTGGCCCAAATTAAAGCTTTTCTTTGAAATCCTTGCTCAATGTGCAACAAAGCCCTATTAATAAGCTAAAAAGGCATCGACCTGCTTGCCTTGACTAGAACTTGGCTAAAATCGGTAAACGCCCGACAATTAAAGACGCAATCCCGACTGGCTTCTCCTTCTTTCATATCCATAGATCAATGAAACTGAAGATGAGGTCACTGTTATCACGCAGTCGTCCTTCAATGTCAAGCCGTTTTCAGTACGGTCGAAGTAGTCTTTCGAATCCTCTTGTCTTAATTTCACTCGACAACAAGCTACCGATAGTGGCAGTAGTCAGTCGCTCACCAGGTACAAGTCCTTCTTTACCTATGATTCGTTTGGTCTCATTTTTATGCTGTATGCGAGAAATCTATCTTTTCCTCATTACGAATGTTTCAAAATGAATTTTGATAACGTATCTGACGCCTTCAGCACCAAATTTTGTGAACTGACCGACTCATTTTCTCTTGTAGCTCATGTGCGTGGCCCTACTCGCATCAAGAGTCACGCACACAACCAATTGTTCTCATATACCTTCTATTTTTCATCACCTATTATTAAAAATTATGCTGATCTGACCCCATTCAGATTTCATTCAGTCGAGATTGTGTGGCCTTCTCCAAATCTAAAATCAGCAGTGATTCATGAAACATCAAGATCCTTGACATTGACGCTGTTTGTGCGAGGATATCTGCTTCGCCTCTGCTGCTCAATCCCCCTTTCGACCTGTCATGATTGGTAGAATGCTACAACACTAATAACTGACATTCTCGATGGGATTGCACCTCTGAATTAGCGCACTGAGCACCCTCGCTCAGATGGTCTATGGTTTGCCACAGACATGAAACTACCTAGGTCTACTAATCGCGAGCTTTGGAAAAGTATACCAAAGATCAGTTTTAACTGTCCAAAGACACGCGTACCAAGATTGCAGTAGATCAAACCAATCTATCCTAGCAATGGCCATGTCTAGCTTTTATAAAAAATTGTTGAATCACAGATGCACAATCCAAAAATGTTGATGACGATCAAAGCACCTAGAAAGAGATTGAGTTCTCTGAGGGCGCTTTATCAAGTGCATTATTATTATTATTATTATCTCCTTAACCGCTCCCAGGTTAGCTCCTTACCTTGTGATTCATGAGGTGATCTAGTTGATCGTCTCTCTGGCTTCAATGTCAACAAGATAGACAAGATCAGAGAGTCATCCCTAAGATGGCAGCACCTCCCTGGAGTCCTGTCCCCCAATTACGTGCAGCACCTCTATGTCTACATTCAAGGAAGTCAATATTGACTAGGTCCTAAAGTTTTTTCCCAAGCAGAGAGATAAACTAGTTCTTTGTACCGTATTCCAGCTGTCTTGCCTCTAAGATGCATTGATCTGCTGTTGCCATGCATAACTAGCATCATAAATATGTCATTAGACTCAGGTTATGTCCGAATACCTTTCAAAAAGGCTGTAGTCAGGCCACAACTCAAGAAAGCACCACTAAACCAAGAAAACTTAAGTAATTCCCTCCTAGTACCCCTTCTACCGTTCTTATGAATGACACTGGAATGAGCCGTGGCAAGCCAGTTGAACTCATATATTGAAAATTAAGACCTCGCTATTAATTTTCACTCGGGTTTTAGAGCTACTCACTCCACATAGTGGGCATTGCTTAGGGTGTCTAACGACCTACGTAGGAATGAAGATTTAGAAAGATTCTCCTTGCTTGTTTTGCTCGATTTTACGGTAGGTTTTGATACGACCAATCACCAAGTCCTTCTTGAACGGCTCTCATTTCGAATGGGTATCGCTGGCACAGCATTGCAATGGTTCAGGTCCTATCTTTATGATAGACCACAGAGACAATGGACAAAGAAGATCATCCGCGGAACCTGTGAAGTATGTGGTACCTCAGTGCTCGGTTCTCGATCTCGTTCTTTTCATGGTTTATATTCTTTCTCTAGCAGATGTGATCGCCATGCACAATGTAGGTTTTCACTTCTATGCAGATGACACTAGTTGTACCTTTGCTTTGATCCCACCGAGCCCTCCAGCACGTCGAATTTATCCAACGTCCTTGGTGCGTGTATTGCTGACATGCGAATATGGATTGCAGCAAATTTTCTTAAATTGAGCGATGATGAAACCAGCTTACTAGTTACGGGCAAACTAAGTGTAATTCAGAAATTGAAAAGAATAATGTTCCAAATCGACGCTGCCAGCATATCTCCGGCTGAATCGGCACGAAATCTTAGTGCCATGTTCCAAAGTGACATTTCATTTGACGACCACATTAGCTCCACGGTCCAGTCTGCATACTTTCAGCTACCTAAAATTGCCAAGATTCGGGCTCTTTTAGACATGGATACCACTGTTGTTTAGTTAGATGCACGCCTGTACTGCTCCTCTGCTAAACCGCTGGTGAACGGCAGTTGGGAGCATCGTCGAGAGGGGCCGGTGCACAGTTGTGGTCCGTCTCTGATGCGGCATGGACACAGGCCGGTAACCCGCGGGTGAACAGATAGTGGATTCATTATCAGGGTCGGCCGGTGCACAGCTGTGATCCGCCTCGGATGAATAATCGGGGTTGTCCAGTGCACAGCCGCGGTCGAGAAAGGGAGTCGAGTGGGAGAGAGGGGCGAAGAGAGTCGTGCTTCCCTCTGCTCCGTGCTTCGTTAAATAAACTGTCGGTGTTTGTTATCAGCTGGCTCTTTGAGTGCGAGAACTAAGCAACAACCACATCTAAATTGATCCATGCATCTATGACATCCCGTCTTGACTTCTCTACTTCACTGCTTGGTGGTCTACCGGCATGTGCAATCAGGCGCTTGTAGCTGGTACATAACTTTACAGCTAAGCTTGTCTGTCGTGAGCGTCGCAGTTTCCACATCACACCACTTCTCACCGACCTGCATTGGCTCCCAGTCAAGCAACGCATCTAATTCAAGGTGTTGTCATTCTCTTTAGGTCGGTTTATTCTTCGGCTCCAACCCACCTATCGGATCTACTAACCTAACAGGCTAAGCACCATCCACTTTTCGGAATCTAATCGTTTATATACACATAGCTCGGACGAATCTAAAATCCTTTTGAGAACGTGCCTTTAGTTCGTATGCTCCCAAAGCCTATAATTCACTCCGGACTCTCGCCTGACATATTCTGACCCACATTTAAAAAGAAACTTGGGTGCTCTAAAACTCTTGGGGTGCTATACAAATGAATTATATTTTATCATTTAAACCAAAAACTGCGGTGCATACAAACCGCTTATTCGATACAACGTGATAAGGAGATTGTGCGGTGCATACAAAAGAGAACTTGGTGAAAATGGAATGCAGCCCCGTTCGTCTTTTCACTGCTTGTGGGAGAATATTGAGGTGTCTTTTGAGCTGAGTTTATAGAATCCAACTTCTTCGTGACCATCTCTGCTGCTAGCGCGATATGGAGAGGGGTTTGTATTCATTTCTTTTTGAAACTCAACAAAGCCACGGAGACTCTAAGTAGATGTTACGCTGGAGTGTTTTCCATAGCTCACTCAAAGTCTAAGCGGCTTTCCATGCGTCCACGGTAGCCAGCATACTTCCCCTCAAGCAGAAAAGAGAGAGAGAGAGAGAGAGAGAGAGAGAGAGAGAGAGAGAGAGAGAGAGAGAGAGAGAGAGAGAGGGAAGCATGGCTGGGAAAGATTTGCCGCAGCAGGCAGCAGTAGAATAAATGTCATTGTGTTTGAATTGTGGAAAGCTGTTTCACAATCTAGAACCTGCAAAGCAAAAGCTTCTGTTGCTGAAGGTCCCCAAGTGCAGAAATAAAACGGCAAGTTTATCGTCTACAGAGGACCTGAGAGCACGAGTAGGTAGAGTCTGGTGCTGCAGTTCAGCTAGGGGTGACGGCGCCGAGCTGCGAAGGGCCCCATGGGTCGGCGTACGAATGTTGTATCCGTCGATCTAACGGTAGCTATAGCAAATCCTTCAGCGAAAGAGACACAACAGCGAGCCTCTGAGATTTATTAACTAACCGTGCAGCAGCCAAATTTACCACCAAATGCAGAGGCTTATTGGCTTTTAATCGGTAGCTTAGCCAAGACGGAATCGCTGTAGTTTAGCCTAGACATAACCAGGTTGCTGTATTAATTTCTAGCAGGCCATCGCGGTAGATGGTCGCTAGTCAGGGATCGAAAGTAACGGCGGACCTTCGGAGGCAGTCATCTTTAAAACATTCAAAAATTTAAGCTAATTTCAAATAGAACGCCCAAGTTACGAGATTTGAAGAGATTAAAAACACAAACTGTAAACTGTGATTTAAATGAAGCTGATCGAGTTGGTCATAGAATAGTTGGACCCCTGCTGATTTGTTTTGACCCGTGAAACTTTTAGTACGCAATTCAGCACCAAACAGTTCTTCCTTAAATTTTACTGCTGATCTACGCAGGTGAGTCCTTACGACAGGCAATCCATTCAAGGTCATCACCATGTTCCTCATATTTTACAGCCAACTGGATTAGGCTTTCGACTTTTAGGGTAATACCGCGTCCCAGCTTGTTTTAACATAGACGTCTCTCTTCCCCAGGTACGACCAGCTTTTCAACTCATTTAATCAGCTTTGCCTCTTATCAATCGTAAATCCTTCAGAGAGCTTGCCTTTTGTTCGAATTCTCCATTCGCCCAGAACTAACTCCAGACGGGACTCACGATATTCCGTCACCAAATTAAATTTAAAAAGAAGCTAACAGTGTAGCTGTTACTCACAGAATTTGCCGAGGCCGTGTAAATTTTCCGTTGTGTGCTTATGGGCTCTAGCACTGAGCATGATATCACCAACGTGCTGACATGCGTCCTTGACAGGATTTGACATGTGTCTAGAAAGAAGTCAAGCTCTTTTAGGGTGCTCTAAAAATAACCTCATTCATACCTTGTAATAATTTTTGTTATGGTTAACTGCGTTTCATAGCTCAGCTCTCGCAAATTATATTGCTAAAGGTATGAAATTCTTGCTTTTCAACGCTCTGTCTTAATGAGACTCACACGATTTCAGCAGCAAAATGGTAGAGTAAAATGAAGAGTATGAGTTGCGTACTTCACCGAACTCTACAATGACTTCAATTGCATTTCACTTTGCAGCAAATGTAAAGCGCCTAGAGAGAGATTAAGTTCTCTGAGGGCGCTTTATCAAGTGAATTATTATCATTGTTATTATGATGTATCGACATTCTTATTTAAGTTGTCGACAAATGAATGACCGCCGATTTAGATGTCAACAATAATAACACATTGGTATGGCACCCCTAAGGACCAAATCTCTTTTTAGGCACTTTGCATATGCTGCAAAAACCATGCCACTATGGTTAGCGATGACACGGGCATTGTCAGTACATGTATGCGCAACGAGAGGAAAATGCACTAAGACCAAGAAAAGACTGTGGAGAAAAGGTGTTTCTTGCTCATTTTGTAAATGTCGCCAAGTCAGGAAATGCCATAAAGTCAGTCGGGAAGGAGTTCTAGGCTTTTGGAGCACACGAGCAACTACAGGGATGGTCTCTAAAGGATGTCATGTTGGCTAGAGGCACGGATACAAGAGTTGAGTCAAAAGACCGGGTGGTAGGTTGTATTACCTGATTGGGAAGTAGTTCTGATAAGTTGGCTGGAGCAAGAGAATCAAAAATAAGTAAAAGTGTGCGAGAAAGCCTTAAAGTCGATGCTCTGCTTGAAGGGGAGCCAGTGCAGCTGAGCAAAAGGTAGCGTAATGTGTCTATTGCAAGTTTTACTATTGACAAGCCTAGCTGCAGAGTTCTGCATCAACACTAAACGACTTATTGCATTGGCCGGAAAACTTGCGTGTGGTGAGATACAGAAGTCGAAAGGGGATGTCGCAAATGCATGGACCAACTTGGATGTTATATCCCTGTTTAATCAAGTGCGAATTGTGCATTGCTATGCAGCAAAAACGAGGCAGACATGACTGAGACCTGATATGGTCGTATAGTGAAAGATCGCTTTCAAGCAGGACATCCAGATAACGTCAAGATGCTTCAGGGGAGATGCTGGTAGAGTCCAGTTTGAGGGATATTTTTTTCAATCTCTGATTCACACTAGTTATGGTTTCCCATAAAAAGTGAGTTGGTTTGGTCGTCAATAAATTTGAGAATGTTTATTGCCGTCCCAGTGTGAATGTCGGACATAAATATAGCAGGCGAGTTGAAATAGCTTGACGACCTGTAAGGCTAGAGGAATCAAAGCATGTGTACACTTGCGTTTCATTGGCATGGAAATAAAAGCTTAGAATGTGTTTGGCCATTAAAACAGCAATTGGTAAAATAATACTAATTATAATCATATATTTGATGTAGCACCCTCAGATAACTCTTTCTAGGTATTTTACATTTCCTGCAAAGGAAGCACCATCGAATGGTTAGTGGTAGCATGCTCAATGACAACAAGCATAACATGATTAGGGGTGACATGCACAGGGTCAGCATGCACATATGGTTAGTGGCAGCATGCACAGTGTCAGCACGCATAGGCATACAAAGGACGGAACACATGGACCTACTATATGCTTTGGTTAATACATGGGTGTTCAGTTTCTTTTTAAATGTCATCAACTTAATGGATGTTTTAACGCGAGTCGGAAGTGAGTTCCAGGCTTTGCGAGCATACTTACTAAAGGCACGGTCTCCAAAGAATTTGAGGTTCGTAAGAGGTGTAGGTAAACGATTAGATTCTGAAAAAGCAGTGGTACGATGCTTGTCCTGGTGGAGGAGTAGATATGATAGGTAGGCTGGGGCCAAAAAATGAAGCAACCTAAACGTGAGCATCAGTACCTTGAAGTCGATGCGTTGCTTGACTGGAAGCCAGTGCAGGTCGGCAAGAAGTGATGTGATGTCACAACTGAGACGCTCACGATAGACAAGGCTAGTTGCAGAGTTTTCAACCAGCAATTTGTGCCTGTTTTCGCAGGGCGGTAGACCAGGAAGCAGTGATTTACAGAAGTCGAGACGGGATGTCACAAATGGATGGACTAATTTAGATGTCTTATCCCTCTCTATTGTCTAAGTAAGCCACAGTTTTTGCAATATTACTTAGGCAAATGTTTACTGATTCGAAGCAAGAGATGATTTTCTTAACCCGGGATAATATATTGTAGGAGATAGCAACCAGACTCCGGGTGTTGTCTGGGTGACATACGGCGGTGGAGCCAATTCAAAGAACTAGGCTTTTCAGTTCACGGGTGTGCCCATGGTGAGCCGTAATGGCTCACTGGGTAAGGCGGTTGCTTTTCACGACCTCGGCCCCGAGGTCGTGGGATCGAATCTTGTGGTGGGCGATCCTTTATCAACACTGCAAGCGGTGGTGATAGCCGTCAAGGCTCTTCTGTCGCTATACAAAAAGAGGCTGTTAAATCAGCTAGTATTTTTTTTATGATTAGCAACATAGTTTTGTCATCGTTTAATTGGAAAAGTAACAAGGCATCTAAGTGAAAATACCAGTAATGCATGAAGGTAAGGAGCTGAGAGAGTCTTAGCTGCAGGAAAAGTAGGGAGCGAACAAAGCGAAAGTGCCACGGTGGCGGCGTGTCGAATCGATGGATCGATCAAAAGCTTTCGAGAGATCCAGCAGATCATGCGGCAGATCTAGCGTAGAGACTGATTCTATTTAAGTAAAAATTTCCGAGAAGCTTACGGATGCACTCACAGCGGTACCGACTCATCCGTTTACTGATTTGATCAAAAAACCTGACCGAAACTGAATGGACGCTGCTCCACTGGTTAGCCGCCGGTGAGAGCCGGACAAAGGCCGGGACAGCTCCGCCCGCAGCTCGCTTCGGCTAGCGAAGGGTCGTTTCGCAAGCCAACCTTGCTCAGTTGCATGCCGCGACCTTGCTGCGGTGTGTGCGCCAGCACTGGCTGCGGTCTAGCTCGCAGCGAAGAAACGGCTAGCCGATGCGATTGATTCGTCATGCGCACCGCACCTCACTGCACCTCTCTCAGTGCGGAGTGAGCGAGCCCTATTCGTCTCGCTGGATCTGACCTCGCTGGAAGTGGTTGGGACGTCCTTATTTTCGCTCATCGTTTGGCAGTTTTCATGCGGCTGTAATCGCCGACAGTACAGTGCGCCGGTAGTAACGTCCGTGGAGCGACAGCACCTCGCGGCAGCTGTCCCCTCCGGAGAAGCGGAGGTGTAAGTAAAAGTGTCTAATCCTAGTTTCGAGAAGCGACATGAAACTGATCAGTCATATGGAAGGTGTAAAGCTGATCAGCCTAGCATTTGAAGCTCCTCTAATATAAAACGGCGGACTCACTTCAGGCGGCCCGGTCACAACACCCACCCAGGTCAACTGTTGCCGAGGTTGCGACCTTCAACCCTGAATTGGCGACGCCCCGACCGCTGCAGAATTGCGCGGTAGCCGTCGTCGCCGCCCGTAGCCGGTCGTTCACAATGGACTCGGAAGGCGACGATCTCGCGTCGTCGGCCGCCTCGAGCCGCGTCGGCGTCGGAGCCGAGACGACGGCCTGCGGACGCTGGTTCGGCGTTCGCGCGTTCACGGCTCTGGCCGGTGCGGGCCTGCAGGCGCACATACTCGTATTCTCATTTCAGATGGCCACCATCACGACCATACAGAAACTGTACGGTCTGAGCACGTTCAAGATCGGCCTGCTGTTCTTCATCTACGAGCTGGGCGAGATCACGGCCGGAGTGCTGGGCAGCTACTTCGCCAGCCGCAGCCGGAAGCCGCGCGTCCTGGCGGCCGGCATGTTCCTGATCTCGCTGTCGTGCATCATCTTCGCCGCTCCGCACTTTATCTTCCCGGCTCCTGCGGCCGATGGCGGCAGCGTCGGCGATGGCTTTGCCAGTCGTCCCGCCGAGGCCTCGTGCGTCCTCGGGCAGAGCGCGGCGGCCTCAGCCACCCCGACGCTGGACTACGCCGCCGCCGTTTCCTCCTCAACGGCAAACGCAACTGACGCCTCCGGGCCGGCGACGTCGTGCAGCGACGACGATGACGGCGCGCGCGTGACCAGGGCCGTGATGATCATGTACGCCATCGCCAACGTGCTCCTCGGCATCGGCTTCTCGCCGATCTCTTCTCTGGTCGTCGTCTATATCGACGACAATGCGAGCAGCAAGGCGGCCGCGTCGTTCTACCAGAGTACGTACTGCTGTCTCTCGCAGACCCCGGCTTGCCTGCTTGGGCACCGCTTGGGCGCCGCTCCGCAGCCAGCGCGCACCTGACTACCGGCGTCGAACCCGCGGTCGTGAGCGTGCGTCCTTCGCTAACCGGCCCAGTTCGTGGCCGCGGCTGGCGGACGGGCGGACCAGCGGACGGGCGGGCTGACTGTGGCGCTGCTTCGAAGACGCTACCTGGACGCCGGGAGCAATTGGCCTGCAGCCGATGCCCGACGACCACCGAGGAAAGGGGCACCGCCGAAGTCGTGTCGGTTCTCGAGGTGCCGGCTTCGGTGGGCTCGGCGTCGGAAGCAGCTCTCCCTCTTCGAGTGCCTCGAGGCCGATTCAAGCCGTCCAAGCGATTGCCGTTGTTTCGCGAGGTGACGCTGGGTCGGGAGTTTTTCGAGCCTCAGCGCAGCTCCGTCACGTCTCGGCTGCTTGGGAGGAGGAAAGATGGCCTTAGGTAGAATGCCTTGAACGGAATAGCTCTGTCTGGGCTGGCCGCAGCTAGCCTCAGCCGCTCACTGGCAAGTTTCTTGTTGCCGAGCTGGTTTGGTCCACCGGTTAAGGTGCTCGCTCTGACCAAGGTCTAGCTGAGGTCGCGAGCTCGAGCCCCGAGGCACATGGGAAGCGCCTGGATAGAAATTAAGTTCTCTTTGGGCTCTATACAAATGACTTATTTATTTATTTATTTATGTTTTGATGCAGTCTCCCGATGGCCGCCGTGCAAATCTTCGCTGGCGCTCTTCGGTGAAGGCAAGCGTGTTTTTTTAACTCCCTCCCGACTTGCATCAGAACATCCCCTGACGACCATATTGAAAAAGAACTTAGAAACACCCATTTAGGACAGCATTTAGTGGGTCCCTGTGATTCGACCTTTGTGTGCTTATGTGTGCTGACACTGCATGCTGCCACTAACCACACTTACATGCTGACCCTGTGCATGTCACCCCTAACCATGTTATTCATGTTGTTTATCAAGCATGCTAGCACTCACCATTCAATCGTGTTTCCTTTGCAGCAAATGTAAAGCGACTAGAAAGAGATTTGAGTTCTCTGAGGGCGCCTTGTCAAGTGTGTTACTATTATTCAGTGGTCGCCGCCACCATTTCTCGGGCCATCGAGGCAATGACATCGAGGGCGGTGGCTGCGGCACTGCTCAAGCGTCCATCCACGCCCTCCTCGGGGGAGAGGAGGGTGTTGTTACGAGGGTTGGGGGGGGTGAGGAGCGACGAGTTGACTATCACCGGCAGGCTTTGCACCTTTGCTGCGCTCTCGAAGGCCCGGTGGAAGCCTCGCTGACTCAGCCGATGCCCCATCGTCTGTCGCTGCCCGCCGACTGTGGCGAATCCTTTCAATCCGTCCCGAGCTGCTGCAACCTTGCTATTCATCTCCTCGACTGCTCTCACGATTCAGCTGATCTGGCTAGCTGACTCTGGCCATGCCACCTCTAACCGTGTTATGCTTGTTGACATTGAGCGTGCTACCATCAACCATCCGAGATCTGTCTGCTGCCTTCGACACCATTGATCACGAAGTTCTGCTTGAACGACTGAGAACAACGATCGGTCTGGCAGACGAAGCACTGGCGTGGTTTAAATCATACTTGTCTGATCGTGTTCAATCCGTGTCGTGTGGGGGTCAGGTCTCAGACATGAGAAGGGTCACCTGTGGAGTCCCTCAAGGGTCTGTACTTGGTCCCTTGCTGTTCTCCATTTATACGCAACCTCTTGGAAAAGCGATTAAGGCCCATGGAATAGGATATAACTTCTATGCTGACGATACTCAGTTGTATTTGTCATTTAAACCGTCGGAATCTGCTGCAGCAACTGACAAACTGAATGCTTGCCTTGCCGATATTCGATCCTGGATGTCGGAAAACTTCCTGAAATTAAATGACGATAAAACCGAACTGCTTCTCATAGGACACCCTAAGCGTGTGGCTGGAGTAAAAGGCTTTGCTGTTCTAATAGGTGATGCTATTGTGCGACCGTCACCACGTGCTCGTAATCTAGGTGTCGTGTTCGACAGCTGCCTCAATTTCAAAAGCTTCATTCAGAAGACTGCCTCTACAGCTAGCCATCACATCCGATCCCTATCCAAGATTAGAAGCTGTCTCCCACAGTGGCTTGTAAAAAAATTAACTAGCTCTTTAGTTCTGTCTCGGCTTGATTATTGTAATTCCCTTTTGGCTGGGCTACCAAAGAAAGCTATTATGCCACTACAGCGGACTATGAATATGGCTGCAAGGCTGGTCTTCAAGTCCCAGCGGTTTGAGCACGTGTCACCTTTGCTGAAAGACCTAGGATGGTTGCCGGTTGAGCAAAGGATACAGAGCAAAGTTCTTACGCTGACCCACAAGGCCCGCCACGGCTTGGCTCCTTCGTACCTAGCTGAACTGCTGCATCAGTTACAGCCGGTTCGCGCTCTCTGGTCCTGTGTGGACAATAAATTAGCTGTCCCATTCCTCCGCTTAAAGACAGTTGGCGACAGAAGCTTTAGCTCTGCAGGTCCTAGACTGTGGAACTCGCTTCCACAATTCTTTCGCAACGACATCTACTCTCCAACTGCCGACTATGGCACATCTTTTTCAGCGGTCCTGAACTGCTACTTCCATGCTACTCACTACCTCAACTGCTCTCCTAACTCTGCTATGCTTCCCACTTTTTCTTTGTTGCGTGAGACGAAGTCTGTTGGCTACCGAATGCGTACCGAAAGCCGCTTAGGCTGTGAGTGCGCTATACAAAACTCTCCTGCGTAACACCCACATGGTCTTTATGACTTTGTGGAGTTACTGACAGAGATACATTACATTACATTACAGACGGAGGTACGCGACATTACATTGCTCACCACGAAGCCACCGCACCGCCGCACAAACAGCCGGCGCCAACACTGGCTTGCTCTAGGCTGGCGCCGCTCAAGACCGGCCGTAGCGGCATCGTCACGAGGCGTCGATGGAGGTGGGCTAGAACCTGATAACCTTTAACCCCTTCGCGGGTGGGCAAGCTAAGCTCGGACTCACGGCCGATACTGCGACCGTGGCGGGGCCGCAGGCAGGATTCTCGGCAAAATTACCCACCCTCAGAAAAGCCCCTAGCACGAGTCGTCTCCGTTTTCAGAGTATCTACAGAAATCTAAGCAGAATAGAAATCGTGCGGACATAACTTGGCAAAATGAAATTATCACCCTGTCCACTTCTCGCTGATTAACCACTGTGACATTATTTGGTCGAGATAATGTTTGCTGCGCGTCGTGGATCCGAACGTTTATTCGTGCAATTGCGTCTCCAGAGGTGGCTTTCTTGTGCCCGTCGGAGTTCGAGGACTTCGAGCAGACTCTGAAAATGAATGTGAACGCGGCGCTCGTGATGTTCTCCTGGCGAGCATTTCTCCAGCCAATCTACTGCCAGACCTCAAGTAATTCGAATTACTGAGGTCTTGGCTTCCCCTCGCTTCCGCTTGCGTGCGTCCCTGCGCCCGCACGTTTGCACCGCCTCGACAGGTTGGGTTCGGCTTTCGGCTCGCGTAACGATCGATGGGCTTGCGGTAATGCTCACGACGTGTTCGCCGAAATGTCTGCAATTTCGCCGGGCGTCGGGTGGTTCGTGGGAAAACACTCGCCGCCAAAGCCCGCGAGCTCGGGCGAACGCTTGAAATCTGGTACTGAGCAATTCCGCTCGCTCGCCCGCTTCCGACGGTTCGCAGCCGCCGCCGCCGCTCGGCCTACTGCACCGGCGGTCCGCGCCGATTGTTGTCCGCCCGGCAAGCGGACTGCCGCTTGCTTCGGCATGGGCGTGCCGCCGTCGCCTCTGGCGGCATCGCATCACGCGTTCGCTGCTCAGCCAGGTAGCACTGCTCAGACCGTCCGCCCGTCCGGCGGCTCTATTAGGCCCAGCTTTGTCGATGCCCGCCGAGGCTCAGCTAGGCCGGGTTGTAATTGGACCCCGTGCAGCGGCGCCTAAGCCGGATGTGCTCGCTCGGGCGTGGTAGCCGAAAGCCGCTGGTAGCCTCGCGCCGCCACTGATAGCCGCCGAGAGCCGCTGGGCCGGGCGTAAAGGCAAGGGGGCAGTTTGAGGCGGCTGGCCTGGAGGAAAGGGAGCCTCTGGCACCGGCCACGCGGACGGATGGGCCGCCTCACGACGCCAGTTTTGGACCCCGCCCCCAGCAACGGTCGTCGCACCGGCTAGGCGCTGCGCTTTGGAGGGGATGTCGCGGCATAGCACGATACGCGTTGACCGAGTCGGACTGCTCGAAGCCACCTGAGGCGCGCGAACAAGGTCCTCCTCCGTCGCTCAAAAAGGCCACTCGTTAGTCGCCGACAATGGGCGGGTGCCTAGCCGGAGCTTTTTTGCTCCCTGCATGCCCCAGCGACCGAGCTGGCTCTAGACGGGCTTGGCGCTCCAACCTGCAGCTCTTTTGTTGCTCCATTCTCGAATGAGGCTGGAAACTCAGCAGGAAACTGAACGTCGTAGACGCTCTGGGGTGCCACGGCAGGAGCCCCTCGTGCAGCGCCCCGCCAACTCATTCGACGAGTGCGAAACCGGCAGCGTCCTGCGGTCTTTTCCAAGCTCGCCGCCGCCGCCGGTCGGCGATGAGTGGCGACGAGTGAAGTCGAGCTGATATATATTGATATATATATATATATATATATATATATATATATATATATATATATATATATATATATATATATATATATATATGAATCACTGCAAGAGAGTCACTCTGTCTCAATACACACATATATATGCTGAATTACAAATATATAAATAAATAAAGAGAAATATATATAAGTAAATAAATATATATATATATATATATATATATATATATACGTATATATTTTTGCGTAGAGACAGCACGAATCTTTTGCTACGATCCGCCAAACTTCTAAAAGCCTCCGCCGCATTTGCCCGCCGTATTTTTCCCTGCGCCGGAAGAAAAGCCCGGTCCAAAGTTTCTTCTTGTTACGGCGGTGCCCCCAGAGTGGATTTTTCCGTGACTCTGAGTGCAGGATCCTGTTGCTCTGGCCCAGCTTCCTCCTGTAGGTCAGTCGCCTCGGCTTCCTTTTGACTACCTTCCGCCCGCTGCCATCGGTCAAGCCTCGGCATCGGCAGTGAAGCGACTCGTCAGTTGGACGGCAAGACCGGAAGTTCGCGTGAACGAAAAACGCACCACCTGCCGCCGCTCTCCGACCGCTCGCTGGATTCCGGTCTTTCTAGAATGATAACGTACTGAGATGCCGCGCTTTGAAGGAGGGAACTTGAGGCGGACTGATAGAGGAGCGCCGGACCTCCGCCACTGGAATCGTCTGCGTTCCCAGCGTGCCCCGCTCCTCCAACCTGCCGCCACCGCCGCCCCACTCTATTCGAAAGAGCCCGACGCCGGTTAGCCCGCGAGCACTCCGAGAGCTCGCTCGCTTGCCGACAGACGGCACTCGTGTGCCGCAGGATATTTTGAGATCGTCAACGAGGCCGTTTGTGGAGACAAAAGATATAATTCATTTGTATAGCACCCTAAGAGAACTCAATATCTATTCAGGCGCTTCACCCTTTGCCCTCGGGGGATCGAGCCCCCAACCTCAGCCAGACCTTGATCGGGGCTAGCGCCTTAACCACTGGGCCAAACCAGCGCCTTTTCTGCACGAGTTTCCACTCCTCGTGAGTCGATACCTTCCACGAGAACTTCGCCGAGCGAGAATCGCCTTTATTTCAGCGTCGGCTTAGCGCCGCTGCATTGCATGCCTGCTCGAAACGGCGATTTCTGAGGACAGATTTGCCCACCAAATTAGTATCAGAGTGACCTGCGGCTACTGCTGGAGTGGTGTAGAGAATGTAGGCTGATGACTTCGGTGCATCGTTGGGAGCCAGTCTAAGTACTGAGGCACGGACCGCATTATTCGTCATGCGACTTGGAAAAACCGATTCAGTCAGCTTTCCGATCAAAGGGCCCGACGCAAGATCACGCCCGTGGCTCACAGCATGGTGGTGTCTGGCGGCTGGTGTGCTGACGCCAGGAGCCGCCGAGCTCTGCTACTGGCTCCAAGCCATTTTGCCGCAGCTTATCATTCGCAGACCTGGGGTTTAATGGGGCCAGCTGCTCACCCCAGCTCATCTCTTGTCGCGGGGTCAAGGTTGCACCTACGTTTTGATGGTCGCTCCCTACCTACATCCTCTGCCCCTTCGTGCTCACACAAAGGGCTCGTGTTCGGTCTATGCCAAAGGCCGATGTCTGCTTTCCATCAGCTATTCGGTAACAATTCCGTCATTATTTGTTTCGAAGTCATGGCCGCGCTTGGTGTAGCAAAACACACGCACCCCAGTCTTCACCAACTATGGTTTTTGGATGAAAACGACTCAGCTCTTCCTCGCTCAATGACGTAAGTCAATGACGTAGCTCAATGACATAGCTTCTAGCTGTTTGCCACTCAGCAGGCTGAAATATTGTACACACTATTTGTATAAAGCCACTGGAATAAATAGTGGCAGACCAGCTGAACTCATATATTGAAACTTCAAACCTTGCTAGTAAGCTCCAGTCTGGTTTTAGAGCTAATCACCCCACAGAGTCAGCACTGCTTCGGGTGTACAACGACCTACTTAGGAATGCAGACATATATAGAATATCTCTGCTTGTTTTGCTCGATCTCTCGGTAGCTTTTGATACTATCGATCACCAACTCCTTTTTGAGTGCCTCTTATCTCTCCTGGGCATCACTGGTACTGCTCTGCAATGGTTCAGGTCCTGTCTCAGTGGGAGACTCCAGAGTATTGACGTGAATGGACAAAGACCATCAGAGGTACCTTTGAAATACGTGGTACCTCATGGCTCCATGCCTGTTCCAGTACTTTTTACGGTTTGTACTCTCCTTCTTGCTGATGTGATTGCCGAGCACAATCTAGGCTTTCACTTCTATACGGATGACACGCAGTTGTACCTTTGCTTTGATCCCTCCCAGCCTTCGAGCACCTCGAATTCTCTCAACTCACTTGCTGCACGTATTGATGACATCCGCACATGGATGGCAGCAAATTTTCTTAAATTGAGTGATGATAAAACCAATTTACTAGTTATGGGCAAACTCAGTGTGATTCAGAAATTGGAAAGGCTAATGCTCAAAATTGGTTATGCCAGCATATCTCTTGTTGAATCTGACAAAATCTAGGTGTCATGTTCCAAAGACACCTTTCGTTGGACGACTGCATCAGCTCCACAGTCAAGTATGCCTACCTTTAGCTACATAACATTGCTAAAATTCGGGCTTGTTTAGATAGGGATACCTCATGTAAATTGGTCCATGTATTTGTGAAATCCTGTCTTGACTTACCATATTTATTATAGCTTACTGTAACTCACTGCTTGCTGGTCTACCGGCATGTGCAATCAGGCACATGCAGCTGGTGAAAGACTCTGCAGCTAGGCTCGTCTGTCGTGAGCGTAGCAGCTGCCACATCACTTAAATTCGCGCCGACCAACACAGGCTCCCAAGCAACAAGCAACGCATCTACTTCAATTTTTTTTCACTCACTTTCAGGTCCTTTCACTTTTTTGCTCAAGCCTACTTATCGGATCAACTTCCCACCAGGCTAAGCATAGTTCTACCATCTTTATGGAATTTAACTGTTTAACTACACCTCGCACAAACCTCAAATCCCTTGGAGACCGGGGGGGGGGTTTAGTTCATATGCCCCCGAAGCCTGAAACTCACTCTCGACCTGCGTTACGACATCTCCTGAATTGACCACATTTAAAAAGAAACTAAAAACATTCAATTATGACAGCATTTAGTGGGTCCCTGTGATTCGTCTTTTTTGTCCTTAAGCGTGCTGACACTGATGCATACTGCCACTAACCACACTTGCATGCTGACCCTGAGCATGTCACTTCTAACCATGTTATTGTTGTAAATTATTGACCATGCTACCCCGAACCATTTGATCGTGCTTTCTTTGCAGCAATGTGAAAGCGCCCAGAAAGAGATTAAGTTCTCTGATGGGGCCTTATCAAGTGTATTATTATTATGTACTTCTTTTCGACACCGGTCTTGACTTTGGCGTGAAAATATAAGTGGTCTTGACTTTGGCGTGAAAATATAAGTTCAACCTAGAAAAGCTTCAAGTAATTCATCCTCAATAGACCTCTGCTAGTTTTCAGAAGCTGCTGGCTTGACATGGCCCACTTCTTGCGTGTCTGAGTCCCATAGGAGATTAATATTAAAAATAACTTTGTGTTGCACCCTCATACAAATTAATTTCTTTCTAGGCACTCTACAGATGATGTGAAGGAAGCACGATCAAATAACTAGTGGTAACATCCACGTGTCAACAAGCAGAATATGGTCAGAGGTGACATGCGTGATGTCAACATGTAAAAAAGGTTAGAAGTAGCATGAACAGTGTTAGCATGCATAAGCACATAAAGAACGAATCTTAGGGACCCAGCAAATGGTGTGAGAAACAGGTGCGTTTTTGGCTTCTTTTTAAAGTGGCTAAGTCAGTGGAATTCGTGACATCATTGAGAGTAAGCCCCATGCTTTGGAAGCATACGAACTAAAGACACGGTCTCCAAAGGATTTAAGGTTTGTCCGAGGTATATTTGAACATTTGCTGTTAAAATGTGGGTAGTATTAGGCCTAGCCAGGTGGGGGAGTAGGTCTGATAGGTAGGCTAGAGCAAGAGAATGAAATAATTTAAAGTGGAGCGACGAAACCTTGAGGTGGATAGGCTGCTTGTTGAGAGTCAGCTGAGGTCTGCGATAAGTAGTGTGATCGTGGCAACTGCGTCGCACCACCACAGACAAGCGTAGCTGCAGAGTATTGCAGCAAATATTGACAAGTCTTGCTCCGAGGACCATGAAGATGGAAACCAGTGTAAAATAAAAAAATCTGTGTCTCTGACGAGCCGCTGCTAAAATAAAAATAGATACGATGATTTTTTGGAAGGCTGCCTTTGTGAAATATAAATAGCAGACGGATCTGCTGGAGCAACGAGGAGAGCGTTGCTAGCTTGAGTTCACCCTCCATTTAGCGCAGAGCCAGTAGGACCTTTTTTCTTTTTCACGTGCGCCCTCTCATTAAAATTCTTGGACCTCCTTTCTATCTATGAATTGCTGCTAGTCTTTGATAGGTGTTGTGCTGATGAAGTGCTAGATTGATCGCTAGTTTGGCAGTAGGGATGTAAATACTTATCTGTCTGATGAAATTGATCCAATATCCTTCCCATGAGTAGATACAGTAACTCTGGTGCATGTAGCTTGTAGTTCGCTATCTACGTGGTAATATAGCCACTCAGAATGTGTGTGTGTGTGTACTTTTTTCTAGGTGCCTTTTATACGGTCAACTACTTTGGCTACATCGCTGGTTATGGGATAGCAGCAGGTGCACTTAGCATACACACAAGCCTTCGAAGTAAGTGAAAAATATAAAGCCGGTTGCTTCTGCAACATTTCTTGAATGCTAAGACATGCTTCTTTTCCAGATTTTGTGAGATACTTAAAAAGAGCATTAGCTATCTTTTGAGTACTGTATAATGTCTTATTATTATTATTATTAAACATTGCATTATCGTCATAGCTTATTCTATCTACTTGCTTGTTCATACAAAATGAAGGCACACTTTGTTGTAACTAATGCTACCTCTCAGTTTTTCTCATCAATGGACCAGCTATTCTTGCACAGCTGTTCCTCTCGAGAAAGTTGTATATAATTACATAATTTATTTGTATAGCGCCCGAAGAGAAATTAATCTATTCAGGCGCTTCACTTATGCCTTGGGGCATGCGCCCAAATCCTCAGCCAGACCTTGGTCGGGGCGAGCACCTTAACCGCTGGACCAAACCAGCTCGGCATAGTTGCTCATCATTTGCTGATAATAGGATAAATAACCTGCAACTTAAAGTGAATAATAAGTAAAATTCGGGTGATTCAACAGCCTCACTTACATAGTGGCAGAGTGAGCGTCTTTGGTTGTCATCTCACTTGAAGCAGGTAGTGTTGGATTGTATGCTGAAGGACTTGAACACACGCCCTATGCCCTGATGAATTAGCACCTTGCACTTATTAGCACCTTACACCTAGGCTAAGGCCCAGGGGAAATTTCTAGTGCTGCAGCTTAGCAGCTGTCTGCTAAGCTGCCAGGAAGCAGCTGTCAAAAATGGCTGTCAGGCTGCTGAGGCCAGAGCTATTCCGTCCATAGTCGATGCAATTATAACCATTGAAGATTTTCCGCTTGGCCATTGTGCATTAACACCCCAAAAACTTGACCGAGCTGGTGAGCTAAATGGGCAAAGGCAGGACCTGCTCTGCTCTATATCGCCATGCTGAATAATGCTTTGCCTGCATCTTTGCGGTAGCTACTTGAGTGTTAGAGGAGAGTGAGTCTTTGCAGCCTAGCTGTCGCTGGCATGGCTACATGCCTGAGGGTTAGTTGCGGCTTTTTTAGGTGTGGCCATGACTCCAAGCAACGATCGCTGGGTTGGTGCCTGGTGGCTCGGCTTCATTCTCTGTGCTATCTTGGAGGCCGTACTCGCTATTATGCTGTTCTTCTTTCCCGCGAGCCTTCGTAATACGGAGAACAGCGGCCTTTCAGATCTAAATCCAGAAGGGGCCTGCTCGGGCGACCTAGTTAAGCCTGTGCAGACGCCTTTGGAGACTGAGAAAGCAGTGATGGCATATTCGGAAAATAATGACGATGACGATGAAAACTGTGACCTTGATGATTACAAGGACGAGCTGCCTAACCCCAAAGGTAGGCATGTGCTCAGCATTGCAGCATTGATTGATACTTCTTAGCCATTGTCGGTGAAGCTGGCTCATGCAAGGGGGGTGGGGTTATCTTTTTTGAATATTTCTGCTTTCTAGGTGACAGCTTTGCTTGCTCAAAAACAAACCAGCCTGAAATTCTAGTGTAAATCTTGTGTGTGAAATACAAATTACCAAAACGGGCAACGTAGAGACAAAATCACACGGGTGACTGCACTAGACTTTCCTTTTGGCAATCTGATGTCTGATATGAGATTGTATCACCAGCTGATTTATGAGATATGAGATTGCAGCGCTCATGTGTCGCTGGGTCCAAAAAAAATAAAATATCACCAGCTGATTTAACAGCCTCATTTGTATATCGGCAGAATAACCTTATCGGCTATCATCATCGCTTGCAATTGACAATATAGGATAGCCCAGCTGCAGGATTCGAACCCACGACCTTGGTCGTGAAGAGCGAGCACCTTACCACCTGAGCTACCACAGCCCAGTAGTTATTGACTCCAAAGCACAAGAACTTACATGATCTTCGAGCCAGGAAGTTTGAGAGTTACGGCTTGCCGTTTATCGATTCATGCAACTACTGCAAGTGTTAAAGAAACATTCCTTACCCAAATATGGACAATCTTAGTTCCTCGGCTTACACGCGAAGAGCAACCAAGTACAGCCATGACGTTGCATCTCTACAATATTTCTTCCACTTGTGATTACTAGGGACATAAGCTTAGGCTCAGCCCTGCTTCACACAACTCAACCTTTGCCTATCTAAAAAAGTGGATCCAAATTACGATAGCGTGATTACCAAGCCTTAACAGATAATCTTCGAGGGATGGTTAAGCTTACAGATGCTTTTGAAAGCTAAAGAAGAAAATAGTGCTGTTCATGCTACAGTTATAATTATCAGCTCGACAATCAAGTCTGCCTACATTCAGGTACATAACGTTGCTAAAAATCGGGCTTTTTTAAATAAGGATACAACGTCAAAGTTGGTCCATGCGTTTGTGACATCCCGTCTTGGCTTCTGCAACTCACTGCTTGCTGGCCTACCGGCATGTGCAATCAAGCGATTATAGCTGGTGCAAAACTCCACAGCTAGGCATGTCTGTCGTGAGCATTGCAGTTGCCACATCATACCACTTCTCGCCAACCTGCACTGGCTACCAGTCAAGCAACGGATCGACTTAAATGTTTTGTCGCTCACTTTTAGGTCTCTTCATTCTTTGGCTCCAGCCTATCTCTCAGATCTACTCCCCCACCAGGCCAAGCATCGTACGACTTGCTTTTCGGAGTCCAACATTTTGCCAATACCTCGTACAAACCTCAAATCTTGTGGAGACCGTTCATTAGTTCGTATGCTCCCGACTTGCGTCACAACATCCCCTGACTTGACCACATTTAAAAAGAACTTAAAAACACACCCATTTAGGACAGCATTTAGTGGGTACCTGTGATGCGTCCTTCATGTGCTTATGGTGCTGACACTGTGCATGCTGCCACTAACCACACTTACATGCTGACCCTGTACATGTCACCCCTAACCATGTAATTCATGCTGTTTATCAAGCGTGATATTACTCACAGGTCAGTCGCGTTTCCCTTTGCAACAAATGTAAAGCGCCTAGAAAGATATCGAGTTCTCTGAGGGTAATTTATCAAGTGCATTCTTATTATTATTATAATAACAATACAGGTTTTCTGAGCATAGTCAGCTATAGAATGCGTAAAGATTGCTAAAAAGCTGATTCCTCTACCTATTGCAATCGAGGAGTCTTACGAATGTTTCATTACTGTATACCTCAAATCAGTTAATCTCTATGCTAGAGCTTTGCGGGGGAGATAGTAAGAGCAACTTAGTGAAGGTAGATGTCGTGCTAGGCAATCCTAGTCTTGAGCTGGTTTGGTCCAGCGGTTAAGGTGCTTGCCCCGACCAAGGTCTGGCTGAGGTCGTGGGCTCGAGCCCCGAGGCTTATGTGAAGCGCCCGAATAGAGATTAAGTTCTCTTAGGGCGCTATACAAATGAATTATATATATATATATGAATTATATATATAAGGCCAAGATAGAGTGCATCGGCTTACCATGCTGGATAGCCACTGCCGGTAATGCAGGCAATCGAAAATAACTCTTTGCATGGCCACTGCTTACAAAAGCAATGATTAGCATAATAATAGTAACAAATAGTAATAATAATAATAAGACCTTTACATGGCACCAGATGAGAACTAAATCTCTTTCTATGCACTGTACATGAGCTAAAGATAATACTAATGGATATATCGTGAACTATGTAGTTCGGGTAAACAATCCTTCCCGTCCTAATCTAATGAGCCATATTTTGAATCTCGTATCATTCCATTCTAATTAGTGTGTGGATGCCTAAGCTTACTATGACTGGGTACGACCTATAGCATTCACTCATAGCTAGCACCTGCAGGTACAGATAAGTTCTGCTAGGTAGTAACGGCAGCTTTTTGGCAGATGCAGCAGACGACAAAAAGTGTAGCTGATTCGACACCCTCATTTATAGAGCGGCAGAAGAGCCTTAATGGCTATTGCTACAGCTTGTAGTGGGCAATAAAGTATCACTCACTGCTAAAGGACTCGAACCCACGACCTGGGTCGCGAAGAGCGAGCATTTACAGCCTGGGCTAAGGCCTGGGGCCAAATATACCGAAGCATACATCGCCATTAAGGATGACCCGTGTCACTAAAACTCGGCTAACAGGAGGCTCCCGCAGAGTGTCGGACTGCAGCTAAATGCTTGCCTAGCTTTGCTACAGACGAGTCCACCTCGGAGACACATATATCACCAGCTGAGCCGATTTCTGATGTTAGCTTTTTGACCACTGAGGAGGACACAGCCAAGATCCGCCCGGATCCACTTTTCGGACAGCAAGCGCTTAGACGAATGATATCCTATAAATAGAGCTCCGTTTCCAAATAGCAACGATTCCAGTTGCAAATACGGATAATTAATAGTCAGGAAGTGAACTTATATGACTCTGGCACCGAAGTGGTGCAGACGGTCAACGCTGAATAAGTTAAAGGGTAATTTTTCGTTCCTATCTTTCAGTGGGATGTTTTTAACGTGCAAGCTGTGAGAAAAAACTGCAAAAATCACACGATTCAGCTCCAGTTTAAACCATTTGAAGTAATCTTCCTGTAAGTTCGGAGCATAAAGAGTTAATCTATTTCAATCCTTACTGCTATTTCTATGGCCCCGGTGAAGAAAGAAAGAAAGAAAGGTAAGCTCATTTAAAAGCATCATTTACACAGCGGCAGAAGAGCCTTCATGGCTTTCTCCACCGCTTGCACTTGACAATAAAGGATCGACCACTGCTGGTAGTCGAACTCACGACCTCGATAGTGAAGAGTTAGCGCCTTACCTCCCGAGCAAAGGTCCAGGTTCAATACATTTTTTTCACGTTGGAGCTATCAGAGGCCATCAATTAATGTTTTGAACACTGAACAAAAATATATAATGTATGTATGGTTCATTTATATAACCCAGTGAGCTAAAGTCTTAGCACTGACTGCTAGCCAGACGTTCAATTTCTTGCCTTTAAAGGAGCGATTCTCAATATATCTACTGTTCGTTAGTTTCTATTGGAATGCATCGGGATAGGATTAATGGTGTGAGATATCGGCAATGGAAGTTGAATGAAGCTCAATCCAGCTGGCCTTACTTTGCAAGAGGTGGGTTCAAGCTGCTACTAGTGTTTCTTGGTGTAACACTCAATACAGGATTCTCACTGGGCCGTGCTAGATCTCTTACCTCACGGTTTTAGGGTAGGATCATCTGCTTACGATCAGCAGGATTTGCTCTATGTGTAAGGCCTATGTGAAGTGCCACAGCTGCTGCCACTGCTCCTGTCACCGTATATGATAATGATGCTGCTGCTTCTGGCGCTGCGGCTTCTTCGGCCATCGTCGCTGAGACATCAGCTGCCAATGGTGTCGCCGTTAGCGCTGAGGCAGCAGTAGCTGCCACCGAGGCTGCTACGTTTGTGGCATACACTGCTGCGCATGTCGATGATCTCTTACCTTGCGATGATCTCTATGTTGTCCAGAGCTGCTGCCTATGCTTTGGGAATTCGTCAAGAACCCTCTGTTCGTCCTTAATGTGTTCACCAGATGCACCGTATCATTTATTGATGCCGGCTTCCTTGTGTACCTGCCAAAGTACCTCGAAATCCAGTTTCATCAGTCGGCTGCCCTTGCTGACATTCAAACAGGTGCGAGTCAGCCCATGCTGCACGGCAGCAGCAGCAGCAGCAGCAGCAGCAGCAGCAGCAGCAGCAGCAGCAGCAGCAGCAGCAGCAGCAGCAGCAGCAGCAGCAGCAGCAGCAGCAGCAGCACGCCTAGACATATGTTGTGTGTGAGTGTGCTTGTGCATCTAATCTATGGCACATGTGCCTGCTGCTAGGTCTGTGTTTGCATGACCTAAGGAAAGGGGACACAAGAGGTCGAATATCAAAGAGGAGAGAAGTTGGGACATGAGAAGAAAGGATAGGAGAGGTGAAGTGAGGTGAGGTGAGAAGAAAGGGGAGAGAAGAAAAGAGTAGCACAGAGAAACCGAGAGTAGCACAGAGGAGAGGAGAGGAGAAGAGAGGAAAGGAGAGAATAGATGAAGTGAAGTCATGCGATAAATGCCTGGTCTTTGACACCAGACGGTATAGACTGAGTTAACTGCAGCAGCTAAAATGAAGGTTGTCGATCACCAGGAGGTGAGATCATGCGAATCCTTCGTAGCTCAATGTCTTAGTACTGTGATGCATTTGCCTAAATTTATAAATTCAGATTTAAGGTCGCAGTTTTTGAAGGTAGCACATCCACAGTATTGTTCTTATTTCCGAATCGGCAGCTTGTGCTTTTTGCGGCCTTAACTATTACTCTGTTGATGCTACACTTCAGGCTTGGCTGGTTCACTGGTGAGCACTGTGACCGTCCTAATTGGTGGCTGGGTCATCAGCAAGTACAAGCCGACCATTAAGCAGTGCACAGCCATGATCTTCACGTCGTATCTTATGGGATCAATGCTATTCGTGTCAGCCATGTTTTTCTCTTGTCCTCAGAGCGTTGCTGATCCTGGGCTGGTTCACGACAGCAGGTCTGTAGATCCATTAGTCCGTCTGTCGCCTATTGATCGCTTGCAGTAGATCGTCGATCCTAGTCGTCCTGCAATCGGAGCAATGTGTGTCCCTCTTGCAACGTGTGTGTCATTGTTCTAAGGCAGTGCATTTAATTTGTCTCTTGTCTTAACTTGGCACTCGGCTAATTGACATGACTGCTGCTACGCCCTTGTGACAGCGATCTGTGTTGCTGCCTTGCTTGTCTCCTACCACTGACCTTCCTATCTAGTCCAGTGACCTACAAAAAACTGCCGTATGATACGAAAGCATGAGCACGGGATCCTGCAGTCTACCTGTTAGTCCCAGCTAGCGATTAGAATACACTACTTATGAGCCAGCTTCTTTATCTAGCTTGCCAACCTTCTGTGAGTAAGCACCACCGAAGCTGTATATAGCCGTGAAACTGCAATTAATTATTTAGGTGAAGCTGAAATAACGATTTAATGTCCCAGTTTAAACAAGCTTGGACTGCTCTGCCAACTCCTCGGTGGTTTGCTTGTGTGCACAAGAAAATTGGCTAAAGCATACATTAAAGATCCACGGAGACACTGTGTAATGGTTGGGATAGCACTGTGAGTCACTAATATATCAGCTGTACTCTTCTCAAATAATGAACATATATATATATATATATATATATATATATATATATATATATATATATATATGATTGCAGCGTTGTTTTTAGAATACGCATGTCAAATTTCAAGGTATTTAAACAAGGCATTTTCAAGTAAATTCAAAGATTTCCTGCCATCAGTAGAATCATCATCGCCAATGGAACTGCAAAGCTCTTGCAGTACTAAAGTTGAGTTTGCTCGTGATTGCATAAATGGTGTGCCGTGAACATTTTGTGATGTACTCTAAACAAGGCTGTGCTATTTACAATCACTGTTTGAGTTCCTCATGGCGATTTTCAGTACGGTGGTAGATTTTAGTAAGTTGTTGCTTTCAGTTGCCACTAAGCCTGACATAGATTTTTGAAATATGAGTAGTTAAGGGTGTGAGAGGAAGTAGTTCCTGACACTAGTCCATCAATGCATTTTAACAGGCACCCTGGCTTGGTGTGGCTTGGTGCGGTTTCAAACAGCTCAAGACTGGCAGCAAAGTCCTTGCTTATATAAGGAGCATTAGCCTCATATTGCTGCCTCTCATGTGGAGCTCTTTTAAAACCAGGTGTTGCTGAGCTGTGCACAGTTTACCGGTGCGGTCTGAAAGCTTCATGATTAATATCGCCAGCTGATTGCATTCATTTTGAATGCTTTGCAGTGATACATAATGCCCAAGCACACGGGAAACGAGTGCTGGCTGCATCATCTCGTATTCGACTCAAACATTTTTATATTCGGCATTGAGGTCTGCATATGACCGGGCTGTAGCTGCTCCTGAACAAGAATCTCTTGATAGACACAGGCTGCTCACGTAACGGTTGCTGGTCCTTCCCGATACCGGTAAAGCCATCCCCTCCTAGCACAGCCAACTAGTCGGGTCGTTGGCTGCAACTATGCATTTGAATGGGCAGTTATAGCCCAGGTGGTAAGGTGCTTGCTCTTCACAACCGAAGTAGTGAGCTTGAATGCTGCAGTGGGCCATCCTTTATTGCCAACTGCATTCGGTGGTGATAGTCATTAAGGCTCTTCTACCAAATTAAGAAATTAAGATGATAAACTCACTTATTCAGTATATATATATATTTATGCTGGTGAGCCACTGATCGCAGAGATGACGCCAAATGAGAACCCCGTGCTGTATGTTTCATACCCAAAGAGAGGTTACTTGCACACAGAACCAGCCAAAGTATGCAACTGGCTAAACATCACTTCTTATGCCTTTTTATAGTCTCAGCCATAGATTTCGACATGTCTGGCTCCTAATGATTGTACAACTCGGGAACGGCTAATAAACTCTTGCAAAATCACAAACTGGTTCTCTTGGAATGCTAGTATTTCACGGAGCAGGCTACAGTGGTTGATTTCGTGCCGATGACTGCTTACGGCCGATTTGATTTGGCACAGTGCCAACCGTGCGTCGAGGCTTGAGTGCTTGCACATGCATTTGGCGGGCGAGCGTGTGCGTGTTGGTATGGATATTCATTTACATGTGTACAGACACATATGTATAGTCTATTTGTTTGTAAATGTATTCGTTCAAGATTAAGCAAAGCCACATTTTTTAACTGGATTGTGAAATGAAAGTGAGTGTGCTGCCGTTGGGCTAAGATTTGGCGTTTCTGTCGCCAAGCCGAGACCTAGCAAGCAGCATGCCCTGCTGTCGTCACAGGCAGCTCGGCAGTGGCTATGCATTGAGCCGCATCTCGATTCTTGCTTCTACACTCATTCGTGTCAGAGCATAACCCCCCCCCCGATCGTTCAACCTTTGCTTGATGCCAGAAGCACTGCAGAGCTTGCCTATTTTAAAGAGGGTGAAATGTGAGGAAGGTACCGAGATGCCGCAAGAAGCAACAGTGTCTGAGCAACAGCTGACGGCAGCAGTTGCTGAGTCTTGGGACACTGCTAGATCACGGGTTGCACCTGTTGCATGGTTCCCAGCCTCTGGATTCACGTTTCCAAAATCAATGGGCTGCAAACTTCATTCGTAAATCTACCCGTGTGAGTGTGCTGACTAGGCCAATTCACTTGCTTTTTTATTGGCAAGGTCCTGCTCAGTGCTGCTGCTGCGTCTGCTACTGATGCTACTGCTGCTGCCATGGCTGAATGGTACTGCTGTTACTGTGGGTGAGTGCTGCTGATGCTGCTGTGGCTGCTGCTGTGGTTGCAGCTGCAGCTGCTGTGGATGAGTGCTGGTGATATGCCTCTGGCAGCCAACGGTCCTAAGGCCGAAGGCTTACAGGGGTTTGTCTTGTCCCCTTTATGAGCAGTATCCTAACTTGCAGCCTCTACCTCAAAACAATTTGGCATCTCGTAAGTACTGCTGCGATTTGGTCGCATGTAAAAGTAAGCACATGTTTTTCATGCTCCTAGCAGTACTGCGGGCTGATACTCAGTTCAGCTGAGCCGGTGCCAAAGGCCTCCTCCAGTCCTTGTCCTCTTGCCAATCACTCGATCCAGGTGCCCCGAGCATCTCTTCCTCCAGCTGCCTCTTCAGGAGAGAGTGGAAGAGGAGAAGAGAAACAGGGGAGGGAGTTGCATCTGTGAAGCTGGGTTCTTCAGGGCCTGGCCGTTTTTTAACGTGCAAACACGTGACCGCCAGGCAAATGCCGAATGAAAGCCCTTTTCCGTCGGCATTGGCCTTAGCCAGATGCCCAGATTCCCGAAGATGGGGACAACAGCAGCAGGGCAGCTCAACAGCAAGCTTGGTCGCACCGTATCCATGCTGCACTCTGGCCCACCACGTTAGCTCGAATCAGGCGTCAGCTCAGCTGATATCTCCGGCCTGTGTGGAGCGCCTGCAGCAGTGGAGCTGGGCATGCATGTAGCTTCAGGTCTACACTCTGCCTAGCTGCGGGAACCTCCTGTTAGCCTAGCTTTAGTGAGACTGGGCTCGTCGCTAATGGCTATGCACGTGCTGTGGCATAGCATTACTTGGCGAATCATCAGAGGCATCTGTCAAATGCTGCATTTATCGACTGGTAGAACTTAACTATGCCCGAAGGCAGGTGCTAGGCTATAAGTGAATGCTGTAGGTCAACCAAATATAAGTGTGCTTCAGCATCCATATACTGCTTAGGACTTTTTCCATGGGAGATTTAAAATAAGAACCAATTAGATTCGGATGAGGTTTTTTTTATCAGGACTGCAAAGTTAATGGTATCTGTTTATATGCTTTTCAGCTGATATAAAGTGCAAATGAAGAAATTTAGTTCTTTGTAACAATGGGCATGCAAATAATTGTTTTGATTGCCTGTATGATTGGCAGTGGCTATTCAACTTGGCATGGCATGGCACTCGTTCTGGATCTTAGAGCAGGATTGCCTAGAACGACATCTACCCCTTTCCAGCTTCTTTTACCATCTACCTTGCGTTTATCTCGTATCTAAAATAATCGGTTAAAGATGTTAAGCCACTATTTGTACGCATCGGTAATTGCAAAATTTAGATAAATCAGTCGCATACAATTTGTAACAATCTTTAATCATTTGGTTATTGAGTATGCTAAGAATACCCGTATTGTAATTTACTTACCGTAATATTAATAGCAACAATTTCTCATCAGAAGGTGTCAGCATTTTCAAGATTAACCGTTGCTCCCAGGTTCTCTGTTTAGGCTTTGGAATCACGTTATCAATACTCTGGATCCACTTGTTTAGATAAGCAAAGGTTGAGTTGTATGAAGAAGGGCTGAGCCTAAGCTTATGGTTCTAGTTGGGAAAAGTGAAAGAAAAATTGTCTAGATGGAACGCCATGACTGTACTTCATTGGTCTTTACGTGCAAGCCAAGAAACCAAGATTGTTCACATTAGGTTAAAGAATGATTGGTTAATACTTGCACTTGTTGGATTGATTTACGAGCGGTAAGCCACAGCTCTCAAACTTTCTGGCTAGAAGATTCTATTAGTTCTTCTGTTTTTGGTTGTGTTTTATTACAAATAAGCCATCTATAATAGCCGGTCAATTTTCTGCAGACAGAGACAGAGAATACAGTTGGCAAACTCCTAAAGGTCCAAGACGACAGTTTTTGCAAATCAATTGGGCTGGCTGCATCGCTCGTGGCTTCTGAGAATGATCCAACATGAATGCCATCATGGTAGCTCGAACCAGCTAACACCAGTGCCAGAATGGCAGCAAGGCAGTTTCTGGTTAATTGCCGAAATACGCGGTAAAGCATGGGTAGTGGCTAGGAATTCATGGGTGGATGATGAATAGAAACTTGTGTAAATGGGGGAAAATGTGGAAACTCTGAGAAGCTGCTTATGTTTACCACCATCACAGCCTGATACCAAGTGGCATCATTTCTGCTACTGATGTGCAACCGGAGGGCTTCGAGTGGCAACATTTCTCTAAACTGTGCTGTGCCACTCATTCATGCTATTGATCGTCATAGATTAAGCAATGCCAATAGAGGTTGGGTGCAGGCATTATGGCCTGAAGTTCTACCGTGTAGCCGTGGGCATAGCCATGAGTATAGTAAGGGGGCTGAGCCTCGCGAAGGCTGCACCTTTCCCCGAGAAGGAAAATCACATAGCACCCAGCACACCCTACTGAGATTTGCTGTGAGGATGAAGGGTTAATTCACCCGGCGTTCGGAGGGCTTCGTGCCCACCTCCCCAGCTACCCCTCTGCCGGCAGCGGCCGGCCTTCAAGGCACCAGAAAGTGCATGCTGGGCTGGCCACCTCGTGAGTGGGCTCATCATAGGAGGAAGCTGTACTAGCCATACCCTCCCCGGCTAAGTCGCTGCCGCACAAAGATAAACAGCTGCGACACAGTGTGTCTGTCGACCAGGTGGCTGGTTGGGTTGTTAGGATCTAGAGCTGGTTGGTGTCTGCAAGCTAGTACTGCGTCGTTTGTTCATACAGCAATGTCAGATCTGCTATCGGCACAGTGTTCATAGCAGGCTATTTAACATTGTCGCCTGCCTATCTTCATATTTAAGTTAAATAAAAACGTTTTTCGTTATTTTTTCCATTTAGAGTTGCTCTCTAAATACTAAACTCTAGGACAAAAACCCTAAACCAAAAACTCAAGCCCAAGAATAGCAAACCGAGCGAGTAAACCATAAGCTGTCAAGCCCAAAACATGCAGCCATTAAATACTAAACCCAAAATCCTAAGCCTAAGCTAAAAAGATGACCAAAACGTGCTTATTTAACGTAAACATAAGCATATGCTGGCTGGCGACCATGTTCAGCAGCCTCCTATGAGCACTGAGCCCATAGCAGATCTGACGTTGCAGTGCCTGCTGGTGGATGGTGCCATGCGTACCGGAGGCTTTGGTAGTGGGTGACTTCATTAGATCTTTCTTTAATGAGCAGCAGGGGAACAAGATGTCAGTCAACTTAGAAGCCAATCCGACTGCTGGCACCGATATAGACCGGGCAGGTGAGCCTGGCATTGGTCCTTCAACTAACCGATCAGCTATGGCTTGCGGTTCCACTGCAATAACACAGCCAATTTAAATAGGCAGCCTCTAGGATGCTGCAGGAGATCTGGGTCACCCAGGGACACAGGCCTCGAGCAGCAGGCTCTGTAGGCCACCTTGCTCCCGGGTCTTAGCCTAGTGGCAAGGTGCCCACACGTCGCGACTCAGGTCGTCGTGGGTTCGATCCCAAGTGGGGCAAATCACAATTGCCTGCTGCTAGCCGTGGTAACAGCCGATGCAGCTCTTCTGACCACAGCATGCAGGTGGCCGTTGAGTCGGCCAGCTTCACTTTTTCACGGCTGTGTTGCCTCTGGCATTGTCTGCTGGCGGCTGGTGCAACTCTGCACGGTCAAGCTGCAGCAGCGAAGCTGCAAGTCCGCTATTCTTGAAACCGCAGGTACAACTGCAGCGGTGTGGACTACTACCCGGCTTGCATTAACCACACCACCTACTACTCGCTCTGTCACGCCGGCTGTCAGAACCTGTCGTCAGGCGCCGATGGCTCTTTAGTACGTGAGTGCTTGCCTCCGGCAGCCTACTGGCAGCTTCTCCTGCCTGCTGAATGACAGTCGTGCCTCTGGGAATACAGGCTGCATGAGCAGCGCCGTGCCACTTGTGCTTTCATACCAGGCTTTCACTGGCTGCTTATGCTCGGCATTCGACAACGAGACTGTGAGTGGTGTAGCCGGAGTCTGCCATGCAGAGTGCAACAGTCTGCTACTGTGGTACCTCGTAGTCCTCATGATCGCCTATGCAATTCCATCGTTTTCGGCCATGGCCACCATAACGGTGCTGCTAAGGTGAGCTCTCTTGCTAGTGCTTCCCAACGTAGCCGGGGTATTTCCTTGTGGCGGAACCTTGACCTTTGCAGTGACCACTTAAAAAAGTAATACCGGGATCACGTTCAGCATGAATGGCACGTTTCGGGCTAAACTGCACTTGCTCTCGCTCAGTGTGAGCATATCAGAGCACCTGCCATCTTGGACTGAAAGGCAGTGCACGCCTATTTGCTTGCTTTTTGCCCAATTGCATGACTGACACCTCTCTCTCTATCTGACTCTCTCTCTCTCTCTCTCTGTCTGTCTCTCTCTGTCTTTTTCTGTCTCTCTCTGTCTCTCTCTCTGTCTCTCTGTCTGTGTCTCTCTGTCTGTGTCTCTCTGTCTCTGTCTCTCTCTGTCTGTGTCTCTCTGTCTGTGTCTCTCTGTCTCTCTCTGTCTCTGTCTCTCTCTGTCTCTGTCTCTCTGTCTCTGTCTCTCTGTCTCTCTGTCTCTCTGTCTCTCTGTCTCTCTGTCTCTCTCTCTCTCTCTCTCTCTCTCTCTCTCTCTCTCTCTCTCTCTCTCTCTCTCTCTCTCTCTCTCTCTCTCTCTCTCTCTCTCTCTCTCTCTTGCTAACTCTGGCACCCAACCAATTATGCATTCCAAATGTGGGCAGACCCGTGGCTGGCGCAATTTAATACCTTAAGCCTATCCTCACTTCAACATGCCACGAGGTCCCTTCAGCATCATGAAATAAGGTATCTGCTGGGTCTGTATTACTCGTGCACTTGTTCCAACAGAATGCACCAAAGTACTTCGGCTGCTTTTCCGAAGAGGCCCTCCCTCCCCTGCCCCCCAGAGGCGGCTGTTTTGCCGGGTTACAGCCACGGTAAGCGTTCTTCGTCCCTTGCAGGTGAGTGACACGGAACATGCAGATGGCCCGTGGCAGGGCATCTCGGTAGCTCCTCCACTGTTAGGACAATGTTTGGTGTTTTATGAACTCATCTATCAGTACTTCCCTATTCCATGACTTATCTTAATGTACCCTGCAGAGCAGGATGAAACGCTGTGTCGTTTGGCTCATGCAAGCAGAGAAACCCCTGCCGATGACGACCACCACCAGTTTAATGTACGACGCACGGAGCAGAGGGAAGCACGACTCCCTCAGCCTCTCTCTCCCACTTCAGTCTCCTGCGCTCGACCACGGCTGTGCACTGGCCGAACCCGATGATTAATCCAAGGCAAACCGAAGCTGTGCACTGGCCGACAATGATGGTTAATCCACCATCTGTTCACCAGCTGGTTACCAGCTTGTGTCCACACCACATCAGAGGCTGACCACAGCTGTGCATCGGCCCCTCTGGATGATGCTCCCAATAACTGTTTAGCAGCGGTATAGCAGAGGAGCAGTACAGGCATGCATATAATCAAACCAGACACTGCTCTATACAAGTTTGCATTCCGTGTTGCTTGAAATTGAGCAGCTATACTGAGGGGCCTTGGCTAGTTGTCCAAGAAACCCTTCAAGCCTTTGCACAAATGCCTTTAAAAAGGAGTTTTTTGGTGGAACATAATGCTTGAATCAGTTATCCAGTTACAGTACCATCTTCAATGGCCTCCTGTCAACAAGCAAATTAATTTATGTCCTCTCCTACCTGTCGGAAAGAAAGGTTAAATGATACGGAATAGTCTACTCAAATGCCTCATTTATATGACAGACGAACCTCAGCAGCAGCTTTCACTCCACTTGCAATGCTGCGCTGCACACCGTTGCATGATTGTGACTAGCGGACTCGGTGGAAAAATGAGAGCGTCTTGTTGCTAGGTAAACAACGAGCCACAGTGGCTGGGCTCCCTCCGATCTAGTTAGCAGCCAGACATTTCGTATACTAGCCCCTTTACTGGCTTCGAATATTTCTTTACGGCTGCTATATACAGAGTTGCCCAGGGGTCTGTGGCTGGGTCTTCTACTGCTGGGTCGTTGATGCTAGGATCCCCGGAGGACTCAACTATTTTGGGTCGTGACTCTCTGCTAACATTTAAAAGAATTCGATCAAAAATAAGAAAAAAAGTCACATGTTTCTGTATGCATGGAAATTATGTAAGAAGAAGCAGTAAAGCAATTAGTGGCTGTCAATCCCTGGGCGACTTCATCAGTTTTCTCAGCATATGGATGTATAGATACAGCCGCGACTACAAGCTTTTCAAACGCACTTGTTACTATGCCCTATTCAACTGCTGGTCCACGAGTACATGCATTGTCTGCTTTCTGCATGCATGCTATAGTATGAAATGGCCTACTCACGTGCATTTGCTCAAAACCAGATGCGTCAAACGAGACCAAAGGAGCTTCAGCCTGGGCATCTACAATAGTGCCATTAGCATCATCGGTAAGCAATGCCTGCCTTTGACCAGCGTTGCTGCAGATAGGTAAATGCAGAGCTCTGACTTACCCATCTGAATGCTTCTCCTGCTGCGATCTCAGTCACACTAGTGACGACCCTGGCTGCCTGCTGGATCGTGCTCGATCGTGCTCGATCATGCTTACCTGCTGCTGCTGTTACTCGTGCAGCTGCTGCTTCTCCCTGGCTCCTGCTGATTGTTTTACTGCTGCCACTGCTACTGCTTGTGCTGCTGCTTTTTCGTAACACAGTCGGGGTTTCTGGTGCTTGTGCTACCACATCAGCTCACACTGCAGGTCCGATTCATCCACTTCTATCGCCTCCTGTCACTGCAGCTTTGCTGCTTCGATGGTTCTCGCTGCAGCCGTCTATTGATCAGCCACCTAGCTACTTACCTGTCTAGCAATATGCTCATCTACATAGCAACCTCTCGCCGCCTATCTCTCGATATCCATATCTCCTGCCCTCCTGTGTACCTTCATATCTGTCTGCTTTATTCTACTTCTGTCAGTTTCTCTCTTTCTGAGAGTTTGTCTCGGTCTATCTGACCATGTCAGCATCTCAGTCTCAGTGTCTGTCAGTCTCTCTCTGTCTTGTCCTATCACTCACTCACTCTCTGTCTGTCTCTGTCTGTCTCTGTCCGTCTCCGTCCGTCTCTGTCCGTCTCCGTCTGTCTCTGTCTGTCTCTGTCTGTCTCTGTCTGTCTCTGTCTGTCTGTGTCCGTCTCTGTCCGTCTGTGTCCGTCTCTGTCCGTCTCTGGCCGTCTCTGGCCGTCTCTGGCCGTCTCTGGCCGTCTCTGGCCGTCTCTGGCCGTCTCTGGCCGTCTCTGGCCGTCTCTGTCTGCCTCTGCCTGCCTCTGCCTGCCTCTGTCTCGGTCTCTCTTTGTAAACATCAGTGTCAATCTCCGGCCTGTAAATATGTCCCTGTTTATGTCTCTCTGTCCCCATGCTTTTGTCTCCATGTCTGTATCTCTCTATTTTAATGTCACTCCGACTACGTCCATACACGGTTCTCTTTGTCCATGCCTCTCTTTCTCTATCTTGCTATTGCCGTCTGCCATTCTGTCTGTCTGTCTGTCTGTCTCTCTGTCTGTCTGTCTGTCTCTCTCTATCTCTCTCTGTTTCTCTCTCTTTCTCTCTCTGTCTCTCTCTCCCTTCCCCTATCTCTCTCCTCTCCCTCTCTCTCCTCTCTCTCTCTCTCTCACTCATTCTCTCTCCCTCCACCTCTCTCTCCCTCCCTTATGCTTATGCACCCCTTTATGTCGGACTGTCTCCGATTTTCCTGCCCAAGCTTCTCTTTTTCTTTGTACTTGTCTGCCGGTCTGTCTCTGCTCTGGCCTGTGCCAGCTGTTGCTTGCATCTTTCACAAGTACAGCATTCTCAAAAAACACTGCTGCAGCTGCCGTCGATGAAATGACGGACGTGCCTCACGCTTTTGCAGCTTGGATTCCTACGCCAATGCTCTACGGCGCCCTAGTAGACACGACCTGCATAACGTGGGGCGCGGGCGGCCACGACTGCGAGGGCAACCCGGAGCAGGGCGCTTGCAGCCAGTACGACAACTCGGAGTTTCGCGTCAAGGTGCACAGCCTGTCATTCGGCTCGCTGGCTGCTGGCTCGCTGCTAGGCGCCTGCATGTGGGCTCTGGCAAAGCGCCACGACGAGCGGCGGCGCCGAGAGGTGGCGCTGCAGCTGCGCCTCCCAGGTCAGCTGGTCGCCTCCCTGAGCGTGTCAATGCAGGCGTCTGGCGAGGCCCTGATTTCGACGATGCCATTGCCTGATGGCGTCGCACATGGCTGAGTGGCCCTTTGACCTACGTTTACTTTGAGCTGCAAGGAGAGTGGCTTCCACCAGGCTTGCCAATTACATTTTCATCTCATTCTAGTCACCCGGAGATGGAATTGCATTACTCCTTAGTGTCTTCTTGAATGTTTGAGTTATTTTTAAATGAAGATGATGTAACCATTGTTGTGGTGACTGGACCTTTTGTGAATGGAGCGTTCAGTACCACTAGTATTCGAACGAGCTGCGAGTACGCGTACGTACCTTGGGTAGCCGAAGATGTCGATGCAATTGTTTGTGCGTAGGGATTTTATCTCATTATAGCAAATAAATTGTGCTTCGTCTCACTGGGCTACACAGGAGATGCTGTAAATTTATCAAATCGAAATTGAATCGTGCACACTCAAATGCTGGTAAGCGATGCATACCTAATAGTTGGCAGGCATCTGCAAAAGGAAAAACACAAGCACTCACTTTGGACTTGACTCTATTATGTGGTCCTAGCACTTCATGCTGACGTTTGTTTTGTTAGTAATAAGCTCACGTGAATTCCAGCAGGTAATTTTGCTGTGCAGAATCTGGATAATCTACCAACGCTTGCATATATGAGTATGCTAGCTCTTGCACACTCCAAGACCCTGTCCACCGTGCTGTCCTGCTTCATCCTCATGAAAGGCAAGCTGATGGGCACGATGATCAACGTCACTGCCATCAGCGTGCAAACATCATTGCGCGATTCCCATAAATACCTAGTAAGCACTGTCATTAGTTGACTCAGACTGCATTGCATGTGCACGATCATAGCATATTCCTTGCAGTGTGATTCATCATAGTATATTGCATGCAATATATGATGCATCTCTGCCTGTAATTCCACAAAGTTACAAAGACTAAGCGGGTGGTGTTCCACGAGAGAGTTTTCTACAGCACATTCAAAGCCTAAGTGGCGTTTAGTATGCATGCAGTTGCCTATAGACTTCATCTCATGAAATAAAGGGAAAGTGAGAAGCATAGCTGAGTCAGCTGGGCAGTCAAGAAAGTGAGTAGCATAGAAGTAGCAGCTCAGCATGGCTTGAAAGGATATGCCAGGAGAATAAATGTAGTCACGTGTAAATTGTGGAAGTGAGCTCAAAGTCTAAGACCTGCAGAGCAAAACCTTCCGTCACCAATGGTCCTTAAGCATAGGTATGGAGCAGTTAATTTATTCTTCATAGAGGACCTGAGGGCGAGGAGGCTGAAACGGATGCAGCAGTTCATCATCAGGTATGAAAGAGGTCTGTATCCGTTGAGCAGCCAGGAGCCATCGCAGCTCCTTCAGCAACTGAGACACAAGGCACAGACAAAAAGGACACAAGGCTGAACCTTTGGGATTTTGTGACTCGCCTTACAGCCATACTCATCAGGAGCTGCAGTAGCCATATGAATTTTTCCTTAGCTCAGGCAAATTGCCTGCTCATCTGCACGAAAATCCATACACCGGAGAGCCGAGGCTGGGCATTAAGTTTCAATGGAATTTTTTTTAACCGATTGCTGCAGAGTCAGCCTCATGCTGACCGTAGCATGCAGCCAGCAATGCTTGGTTGCTGTCTATGAAATAAGTGGCGCCAGGTGAGAGGGCTGGCCCTGCTACTGTCGTGCCAGTGGCGTATGCCGGAACGATTGCCATTCACCATGTCACGTATCCGTGAGGGCTCGAGCAGCAGCTATATGTTAGGTTATATATTCGCAGCTTATTTAACAGCCTCTTTTTGTAAAGCGACAGAAGAGCCTTTCCGGCTATCACCACCACTTGCAGTAGCAATAAAGGATCGCCCACTGCAGGATTCGAAACCACGACCTCAAGGACGAGGTCGTGAAAAGCAACCGCCTTACCTAGTGAGCCATTAGGGCTCGCCAAGCTAGTATGTTATTGCAAAGTTTACAGAAATGTGAGAGCAGGACCATATGGAAAAGAATCGTAAAACTGACCTAGCTCTCAAGCCCAGATGCAACGATAGTCTAAAAGAAACCAGGACGCTAAGAAGCAATGCTGTAGAACCAATTCCTCGTGAATCCCTATGAAAACCACATTTTTTTCAAGCGCTACTGAATATAATACATGGGTATCATGCTCTGAGGTACAGCCACCCACCTTGACATTGCTTGCTCACGAGTATCATAAATACTGAAATAATCTAGCAGTGACTGTCGGCATTATCACATAGAGTGACAATAATAATAATAGTAATAACAATAATAATGCATTTTTGGAGTGCCCTCAGATAACTTAATTTATTTCTGTGCCCTTTACATTTTTTGCACTTTACATATGATGTAAAGGAAGCATGACCATATGATTAGTGGCAGCTTGTATAATGTCAACAAGCATGACATGGTTAGAGGTGACTGCACAGGGTCAGCATGCAAATGTAGTTAGTGGCAACATGCACAGTGTCAGCAGGTGTAAGCGCACAAAGGACGAATCACAAGAACCCAAAAAAGGCTGTGACATATAGGTGCATTTTAGCTTAGTTTTAAGTGTTGTCAAGTCAGGAGATGTCGGGACATCAGTCGGGAGTGAGTTCCAGGCTTTGTGAGCAGTGCCTATACATTGGATATGCATAGTAATACCCATGATAGGAAGCAACAAGCACGCGATGCAATAACACTAAACGATTTCTGCACCCGTTATATCGCTGTTAGGGGAGAATCAATTCAACATCCAAAAGCTTATAGGCAAGTGGAAGGGTTCTTCCATCAGAAGCCTTCCTGGTAGCACAGCCAGACAGCTCATGAGCTTGGCCCGACAAGCCCCTACAAAACTCCCTCGATGCTCGATTGCCGGACTCGTGGCTTGTCCTCCCTGTTGAGAAAGATTGCCTCCGTCCAATGGAGAGACTGGTGGGATTGTCGAGGGGTCACAGAGGCTTGAGTAGTGGCCGAAAGAGGGGCTGGCCACACACGAAGGGAGACCAGCCCAGGTGTAGACAAAGGCTCCATGTCTATGCCAGCCACCACAGTAGACCAGCAAGCTCTGATTGGTAAGGGCTAGATTTTATCAGGGAGAGGTCTAGACAGAAGCAAGGTGCTAGTAAGATCTTTAGCCTGTTTCTGTCATAGGCAGCCGATAATCTTGGAAGGGACGGAAGCAACACTAGCTCCACAGTCAAGTCAGCCTACTTTCAGCTACATAATATTGCTAAAAATCGGGCCTGCTTAGACAGCGATACCACATCTAATATGGTCCATGAATCTGTGGCATCAAGTCTCGACTTCATTAACTCACTGTTTGCTGGTCTACCGGCCTGTGCCCTTAGGCTCTTACAGCTTGTGCAAAACTCTGCAGCTAGGCTTGTCTGTCGTGAACATCACAGTTGACACATCATACCACTTCTCACCGACTTGCACTGGCCCCCAGTCAAGCAACGCATCGACTGCAAGGTTCTGTCACCCACTTTTAGGTCCTTTCATTCTTTGGTTCCAGCCCACCTATCAGATCTACTCACCTATCAGACTAAGCATAGTGCCACTGGCTTTTCAGAATCTAATCGTTTACCTATACCTCGAAGGAAATTCTGTGGGGGTCAAGCCTTTAGTTCGTATGCTCAGAAACCATGGAATTCACTTCCGACTTGCATCGCGACATCAGTTGAGTTGATCGCATTAAAAAAGAATGTAAAACCGCATCTGTTTATCACAGCATTTACTGGGTCGTGTGATTCGTCCTTTACGTGCTTATGCGTGCTGACACTATGCATGCTGCCACTAACCGTCTTTGCATGCTGACCCTGTGCATGTAAAGTAGAAGATTGGTGGAAAACACAGAGCTCACTGCTGCCGCAACAGGCCCAGACTGCCCGCAGCTGTGTCTACATTTGCTACACTAATTTAAAGCGACTTTGTGTAGACGCTAGGACTTTCTGGTCGTCAAGAGACACTATCCTACTACAAACACATAAGCACCTTGATGGTTACCAAGTGCCATTTTTAGTTTTACTTATACATAGTGTGCGTTTGCTTTTTCTGTTATTTGATAACATTTCAGCTGATTTTATTTTTATATTGAATTAAATCTTGCGAGGCTTTAAATTACATCTTCTTGATTTCTCATGAATTGTTTTGTTAGTACCGACTTTTACTCCGAAGCCATTTTTCAGAAATGTTGAATTTTGAGTACACGTTCTGTTACCCTTTTGCGTATATTTCGACTTTTGCTCAGCAGATTCCGTCTGGCTTTACTCATCATCAAGGTCAAGATGCATCCTTCGAAAAACCGTCTCTAAAGGCACTCACTGTGGATTAATTTGATCCTATACGATGCTGTTCATTAAGCCCAATAAAGAGCTTGATAATTTGATTGAATGCAAGCCATTCAAGCGAGCTGAATAGGATATGTGGGAGTGTCTGCTCATACAGAGTGTAACGGTCATGTTTAGCCGCCCAGGACTCAGCTTTTTTGCACAAGCATATCGTAGGTGCCTGGTGAAGACCTCATAGGCACGTGACCGATACTGCCGATCGTAGCTCCTCTGAAGCAGGCTAAGAAGTTGTACAAGTAACACCTACAACGTCTGTCTCTCTTCGACTTCGAACATAACTGGAGCGTGCGTTTAAGTGCTGGCGTGCGACCGTCTGCAGATGTCAGCGCTCAGCTGTTATTGGATCGATTCACATACTGTCAGGGCCTACGTACAGCAAACCGCACGATTGTGTTACGCACGGTTGATTTTTGAGATTTCTAACGCAGTTGCATTTCGAGTGCTTGGACTTCTTCGCCGGTGGCTACAGGCTGCATGTGCAGGCTAAAGTTTCCGCGTTGTGTGGCCCAATGCTCGCCTGCTAGCGTGTTTTGACATCTTTCCCCGCGAGGCGCCTCATAAACGCAACCTGGTAATTTAACCTTGCCTGTGCCCTCGACGCTCTATTTCTAGGGCTCTCCGTAGCGGCGGCTTCGCCGCAGCTGCGTACCGACAGCTGACAATACTTCGTACCGTGTCACCTTTGCGAGACGCTAGCTAGTTTTGCTTGGCACTGCATGGGACCGTATGTTTCGATCTATTTTTGAACGCCTTAATAGACATCGAGTATCAACGACCGTAGGCAGCAACGACTCCCACGCGTCGAAATGCTTCCATTGCCGAAAGGCAGGCGAGACAGCGAGCTCGGCGACTGCGGTGCTGCCACTCGAATAGTGGCTACAGTGCGGCTCTTACATTCAGAGCAGAATCTTGCATTTGCACTGCTGGCATCCGATGTGGCACTAAGCAATTCATGACGAGCATACCGTTTGCAATCGGGCTGCCATCTGAGCAGCCAACTTCGCTTTGCCTTCGCTTGGGATCATGCGACGACGCCATCAAGCTAGTACTAGCCAAAACAGGCCGATGTGCTAATAACTACTATGGCCAGCAATTTGTATAGAGCACACCGAGAGTATAGCATGTCTTTCCAGGCACTTCATGCGTACCGGAAAAAAGCTGGTCTAATTCGACAGCTCTGCCGTGCACACTTTTAGAGCGCACGAACGCGAAAAGGGTATTTCGCGGTGACGAAACAAAAGGTTTGATAACAAGGTAAGTCTTTAGCGTTTTTACGGATGTGGTCAAATCTCAAGATGTCGTTAGCTTTCATTAGCGAGTGATTTTTCAGGCAACTAGAGTGGTCAATGAAGATGCTTCCTCAAAGATATTTTAAGTTCGTTTAAGGCACAGGCAACCGAATATAGCCGGAAAAGTCGGTGGTGCGACGGGATACCCGATTAGAAAGTATTTCAGATAGGGCTGAGCGAATAGGGCTGAACATAGGGATGATGATGTGAATACAATCTGATAGGGCCTTCAAGGCGAACGACATAACCTTGAGTCGACACTGTAAGTCGAAGCTTTAAATCGATGCTTTAAGGAAAGCCAGTGCACCGCGGTGAGATATATTCTTTGACGCAGCAGTTGCAACGTTCTGCAAAGGAAAGTCTAGCGGCCGATTTTTACACCAACTGAAAAAGCTTCCTATTGCATATGCAAAAAGGCCTCCGAGTTGCGTGCTACGGAAGTCTAGACTTTCTGGCTATCAAGCATTCACGGACCTCTTAACCGCGGCGTTCTTAGCTAAGCAAGCCATTCGACTTTTCGTTTGTGTATTTATGCATGATGACACCGTGCACGCTGCCACTAGCCACCTTTTTATGCTGACCTGATGCATGTCACCTCTAACCATGCAACCATCACCGTGTGCTCGGAATTTAGGCGACGTCTTCGGCAAACTGCATACATTTTTAATGCTTCGTTAAGAAGACTACTTCCAGAGCTAGCCATCACGTCCGATCCCTATCTAAAGTTAGGAACTGTCTTCAGCGGTCGCTTGCAAAGAATTTTAGTAGCGCCTCAGTTCTACCTCAGCTAGTTTATTGTAATTCTCTCTACGCTGGGCTACCGAAAAAAGCCACACGTCTCCTACTGCCGGCTATGGCTTATCATTTCCAGCGGACCTGAGCTGTTTCTTCCACGCTACGTCACTACCTCAACTGGTCTCCTGACTCTGCTACGCTCCCCACTTTCTCTTTGTTGCGTGAGATGAAGTCTGTTAGCGACCTAATGCTTACCGAAAGCCGCTCAGGCTGTGAGTGCTCTATAAAAACTTTCCTGCATAACACCCGCATAGTATTCGTGGCTTTGTGGGGCTACAGATGGAGATACATTAAATTGTGCGTGATACCACTAACCATTCGACCGTGCTTCTTTTGAATACGTGTAAGGTGCCTAGAAAGATATTAAGTTCTCCTAGGGGCCTTTACAAATGTATTATTGATTCACTATCTGCACAATATGTAAAATTTATACATGAGGCAGTTATTTCATGTAATGTAATGCAATGTAATGTATCTCCGTCTGTATCTCCACAAAGTCATAAAGACCATGTGGGCGTTACGCAGGCGAGTTTTGTATAGCTCACTCGCAGCCTAAGCGGCTTTCGCTACGCATTCGGTATTCAACAGATCATCATCAGTGAGACAGGAAGTATATATCGGGAAAAGCAGTGAATAGGATCGATAGTGGGGTGGGGCAAGGCACTCTGGGCTCTCTGGAGGATAATAAAAATAATACATTTTGTATAGCGCTGTCAGAGAACTTAATCTCTTTCAGGGCACTTTACATTTCATGCAATGGAAACATTCAGAGGCGATGCCAGGACTGGAGCGCCGGGGTGCCGCGGATCTGGGAGCGGAGCGCCCTGTGAAGGGGACATTGGGGGCGTGCCCCAGCACCTGCGAGTGCTGTGTAAACTGGCCAAGCACCCAGGGGAAAGCCACCGTGAAAGTGCGGCCGCTGGCCCTCCACTCCCCCCCCCCACCAGGTGTCACAAGCTACTACCACCTATCAGGCGGAATCTGCCGCCGCTTGGCTTTGCCTCTGGGACGCGATCGATTGGTAAGTGGTACCATGCTCCAACACAAGTGTAACTTAGAAGTTACAGTTAACATGAACAGGGTCAGCAATGCAAATATGACTAGTGGCAGCTTGTACTACTTCAGCACACATAAGTATACAATGGACTATTCCCTTGGACCCACTTAATGCTGTGATACATAGATGCGGGTTTTAGGTTTTTATATGTCGCCAGGTCGTGGGATGTCATGAAAGTAGTCGGGAGTGAGTTTCAGGCTTGAGGAGCATACAAACTAAAGGCAAGGTCCCCAAAGGATTAGAGGTTCGTAGGATGTGAACCTGAACGATTTGAGTAAAAAAAGCAGGTAATACGAAGTCTAGCCTGGTGGGCAAGTAGTTGCGATAGGTAGGCTTGAGCCAGAGAATGAAGGGACCTAAAAGCGAGTGACGGAACCTTAAAGTCGATGCTTGATTAGGAGCCACTGCAGGTCGACGAGAATTGGTGCGATGTGGGAACTGCGAAGCTGACGGCAAACGAGCCTTGCTGCAGCGTTTTACACCGACTGTAAAGGCCTTACTGCACAGGCCGGTTGGCCAGCAACCAGTGAGTTGCAGAAGTCGAAACGGGATGTCGTAAATGCGCGGACCAATTTAGATTACGCATCCCTGTCTAAGCAAGCCTGAATTTTAGTATTGTTATGTGGCTGAGAGTAGGTAGACTTGACTGTGGTGCTGATGTTGTCGTCTAATAAAAGGTCACTTTGGAATTGTAAACCTACATTTCGTTCAGGTTCAACAAGTTATATGCTGGCTGAGCCGATTCTGAGCGTTAAGTTTTCCAAATCCTGAATGACACCTAGTTTGCCATAACTAGTAAGTTCTTTTATCATCACTCAGTTTGGGTATGTTTGCTGCCATCCACGTGCGGATGTCATCAGTACATGCAGCAAGAATTCGACGTACTCGAGGGCTGGGAGGGATCAAAACGAAGGTACAACTGAATGCCATCTGCATTGAAGGGAAGCCTTTCAAAAAAGCTGTAGTCAGGCCACTTCTCAAGAAAGCTACACTAGACCAAGAGAACTTGAGCAACTACCGCCCAGTCTCCTTTCTACCATTCCTATCAAAAACACTGGAACGGGTCTTGGCAAACCAGCTGAACTCATATATTGAAACCTCACAATTTGATAGTAAGTTCCAGTCTGGCTTTAGAGCTAATCACTCCACAGAGTCAGCATTGCTTCGGGTATACAACGACCTACTTAGGAATGCAGACATGGATAGAGTGTCTCTGCTTGTTTTGCTCGATATTTCGGCAGCTTTTGATACCATCGATCACAAAGTTCTTCTAAAGCCTCTCATCTCGCCTGGGCATCACTGGCACTGCTCTGCAGTGGTTCAGGTCCTATCTCAGTGGAAGACACCAGAGTATTGACGTGAATGGACAAAGATCATCTGAAGTACCTCTAAAATATGGAGTACCTCAAGGCTCCGTGCTAGGTCCGGTTCTTTTCACGGTTTATACTCTCCCTCTTGCTGATGTGATTGCCAAGCACAATCTAGGCTTTCACTTCTATGCGGATGACACTCAGTTGTACCTTTGCTTTGATCCCTCCTAGCCTTCGAGCACCTCAAATTCTCTCACCTCACTTGCTGCATGCATTGATGACACCCGCACATGGATGGCAGCAAATTTTCTAAAACTATAGTAGTCATAATAATAATAATGAATGCACTTGATAAAGTGCTCTCAGAGAACAATCTCTTTCTAGGCGCTATACATTTGCTGCAAAGTGAAATGCATCTGAATGGTAAGTAAAATCATGCTTGAAAAACAAACAAAATGATTAATGAATAAACGATGATACAACTAACTTATTAGTTATGGGCAAACCCAGTGTGATTCAGAGATTGGAAAGGCTGACGCTCAAAATTGGCTCTGCCAGCATATCTCCAGTTGAATCAGCTCGAAATCTAGGTGTCATATTCCAAAGCGACCTCTCGTTAGACGACCATATCAGCTCCACAGTCAAATCTGCCTATTTTCAGCTTCATAAAATTTCTAAAATTTGGGCTTTTTAGATAAGGATACCACGTCCAAGTTGGTCCATGCATTCGTGACATCCCGTCTCGACTTCTGCAACTCACTGCTTACTGGCCTACCAGCATGTGCGATCAGGCGATTGCAGCTGGTGCCAAACTCTGCAGCTAGGCTTGTCTGTTGTGAGCGTCGCAGTTGCTACATTACTCCACTTCTCGCCGACCTGCACTGGCTACCAGTCAAGCAACGGATTGACTTCAAGGTTTTGTTGCTCACTTTTAGGTCACTTCATTCTTTGGCTCCAGCCCATGTCCCAGATATACTCCCCCATCAGGCCAAGCATCGTACCACCCGCTTTCCGGAATTCAACAGTCTACAAATACCCTGTACAAACCTTAAATCCTTTGGAGACCGTGCATTTAGTTCATATGCTCCCAAAGCCTGGAACTCCCTCCCGACCTGCGTCAGAACATCCACTGACCTGACCACATTTAAAAGGAACTTAAAAACACATCTATTTAGGACAGCATCTAGTGGGTCCCTCTGATTCGTCTTTGATGTGCTTATGCGTGCTGAGACTGTGCATGCTGCCACTAACAACATTTGCATGCTGACCCTGTACATGTCACCCCTAAAGCTATTATTCATTTTGTTTGTTTTTCAAGCATGATTTTACTTATCATTCAATTGCATTTCCCTTTGCAGCAAATGTAAAGCGCCTACAAAGAGATTAAGTTCTTCGAGGGCGCTTTATCAAGTGCATTATTATTATTATTATTATTACTATTAAGCCTAGATCGTGCCTGGCAATCGCATCGGCAACAGGGAGAGTCTAAATGGCGAAAAGAACCGGAACAAGCACGGAGCCCTGTGATACCCCGTATATCAGCGGTTTCTCCGATGATCGTTTTCCGCCCACATCGATACCCTGGAGTCTCACACTAAGATAAATATGGTTTCTTTCTATATGGCACTAAGAGAAATTAATCTCTATTCGGGTGCTTGACGTATGCCACTAGGCTCGAGCCAGCCTCTTCTGCCAGACCTTGGTGAGGGGGGCTAGCACCTTAACAACTGGGTCAAGGCCTGAGGTGATAGGACTTAAACCATTACAATACAGTACCAGTGATGACCATGCGAGAGGCGCTCGAGAAGGACTTGAAACAAAATATAATTATTTTTGAATAGCGCCTCAAGAGAACTTAATCTCTATTCAGGCGCTTCACAAATGCCTCATGGCTCGAGCCCGTGACCTCAGCCAGATTTTGGTCGGGGTGAGCACCTTAACCGCTGCACCATACCAGCTCGGTGACTTGGTGGCCGATAGCATAAAAAGCTGCCGAAAGATCAACAAAAATTCTCTAACCCAAGTCTGCATTCCTAAGGTCGTCTTACACAAGAAACAATGCTAACTCGATGGATTTATTAGCTCTAAAACCAGACAGGAACTTACTAGCTAAGTGTGAAGTTTCAATATGAGTTCAGCTGGTCGGCCGCGACTCGTTCCAGAATCTTCAAACTAGTAGGGAGACTGGGCAGAATTCGCTCAAGTTCTCTTGGTCTAGCGTTGCTTTCTTGAGTAGTGGCCTGACTACAGCCTTTGTGAAATTGGCTGTGACCCGTATCAGGCTAATGATATGTTTATCCTGCCGATAATGCATAGCAACAGTAGATTTATGCAGCGTAGAAACAGGACGGTAAATGGAGTCTAGGGGACAAGTTGTCTTCTTTGATCGGGATATGAGCTTTAGGATGAGGTCACTCGTGATCTTCGTATGCATGAAGGAGATGCACGGTTGATGCACAACTTTCATTTCTCCTTCGCATTCCCCTTAGCTTATCTCCTTTGCTTGTCACTGGCGAGGCAGCATTCAAAGAAAGATGTAGCTAGCGCCTGGCCTAGCTCGCCTTCTCGTTCAGGGAGACTGCGTGCCAGCGTGCGTGCACCGCGCGTGTTCATTCGCCAGTCATTGACTCCTCCGCAAGGGCTCTAAGGCTAAGCGGCCATGATACCGAAGAAGAGTCCTGGTAGCGCCGGCTTCAGCATAATGGCGGCGGCTGCGCCCTTCCGTCGGACAGCTCGGGCGACTACGAGAGGCTGTGCGAACCTTGTGGAACTTACTTCGTGCGTAGAAAGTGATGGTTGATGGTCAAAATAAAATTTGTTAGAGTTGGCATATGCGACTGTATGGTTTTCTCCTTAATTGCAGAGCCTTCACACTTTTTTCAGGTGTCACGATTCGCTGACGAATTTTCAAACGGACTAGGATACGTGCGATAGAGCAAAATAAATCCTCATGTGTTTCATGTTCAGAATGTGATATACACGTGAGTTGATAGCGAAGAATCTCAGGGAAATATGTAATCGAACGTGCGACCTTTCGTGCGAGTGTGGCCTAGCACAAATGCCGCGGAGGAAAATCAATCAGCCAATAAAGAGAAATTCTGATTGTAAGAGCTCACTGGGGTTGAAAGCGAATGACAAACGTACTAGGTAAAAGAACGAACCCGTTTCGAAAAAAAGAATCCGCAAGAGATTTGAAATATCTTAAACAGTCCAAGCATTTGTGCAGTTAGGGTAGTAGATATAAAATGAATGGCATGTAGTCTAGGGCTCGATCGAATGACGTCATCAATTAAACAAATCGTCCTACGATAAACAATCTCGCTTCCGCTCGATCGTTTCTCGTCGTACGATTTATTTAATGGCTGCCGTCATTCTCGAGACCCTATTCTTCATACCCTTCATTTTTTATCTACTAAGAGTTGTTTAGGTTGATTTACCTTTATAATTAATAAAAACATTCGGACTGTTTTGTGATTTGAATTTAATTTTTAATTTTTTGTGATTTAATTTGAAAAAAGCGGACACATAAAACGGGTCGTAGCTGACTCAGATTACTTGGCAATGCTCTTAAGAGCGTTTCATTTTTAAAAGTTTCTCGCTATCAAGAATGCTTGAGTTTAACTTTCATATCAGCGAGGGAAAGTCCCCTTGCTAGGTCGCAAAAGCTATAGGTGCCTGCTCTTACTCTGTGGTTCTAAACTCCAAGATAAACTATAACATGAAATAACACATGTTTTCTGGGTAATAAGCCATGTTTTCTAATTGGTTATGCCCCTAAAGTAATATCCTTTCAAAGTCTGTATCCAGTATCGTCCTCTTGAAGAAAAAGGAGATTGCGGGAGGAGCAGGACTCGGAGGAGGAGTGAGGCGAGCGCTTTCACAGGTGTTCTGATGGTTCTTATAGCCGCGGTAAACCGGCCATATTTGTAACACAAGCACAACCCATCTTGATGAACGCATTGAAAAAGTTGATGACACTTTCCCTGATCTGTTACTGTCGCACTTTCGTGCAGTGACTTGCACTCCATCAGCTTAGATGTCAACAGCTCAACATTGCACTTGGTAAGACCGGGCCTTTGATCAAATCGCCGAGGTCTTCTAGGTTGGGGAAATGGTTTTGCCTCATCTTCGTATGTAAAATTTAATTGTGGATCTGCAATATCTTTCTCTCTGTCTCTTGATCTAAAATATCTTTCTCTCTATCTTATTTGCTCTTATCACCTGAAAATGGCTGATCCAGCGCCCAAGGGATGGGGACCGGGAGCTAAGGCCATTGTGATTGTGCTACTAGAGCGATGTACAAATAAACTCTTGGTTAAATTATGGAAGGCACGCTGTCAAAAGTTCTGCATTGGGAATGGGTCGGCCATGCAAAAATAGTAGTTGATTACTTGGGTGGCCAGTCAGTTACCGTCAAACTTTTGGATGGCGAAATGAAATTCGCACGAAGACTTTTTTCCTTTCCGTACGAGCATGTACGAAAAACCAGGAATATATGAATTAGAAACTTCCATTTGCACTTCACCTAATATTGTGCCATAAACTCCAAGTAGCAGCAAGAGCCAATTTCTCACATCACTTTCAGGAGCTCTCTCTTGCAGTTTTCCCACGGGAAACAAGGTGCCCATAGCTATTTGTAATCCCTAAAAGACATGCCGATGTACGCTTTGTAGGCCTCACACACCTTCATTGACGCACGCTTTCTCTTACTAAATTTAATTCTCTCGCTTAGATACATTGCTAGCACTCTGCCTGTCGCAAATAAAAGCCGCTGAGTGAAACGCTATTCACTCTTTTTACTCTGCAATAATAATAATATAAACTAAAATGCTCTTTTAAGGCACTTGCAGTGTTACACTTCTATGGATATAGCTTAATAAAATCATTTCCATCTAAAATTCCCTCATTTGGGTAACGGCCCAACAAATGCTACATATGCATACCTGATGTGAGTATGTAATAATAATAATAATAATACACTCGGTAAAGCGCCCTCAGAGAACTCAATCTCTTTCTAGGCGCTTTACATTTGCTGCAAATGATGTATGTATCTCCGTCTGTAACTCATCAAAGCCACAAAGACTATGTAATTGTAATGCAGCAAAGTTTGGCGTAGAGCGCTCAAAGCCTAAGCAGCTTTCGGTACGCATTCGGAAGCCAACAGACATCATCTCGCGCAGCAAAGAGAAAGTGAGAAGTGTAGAACAGCGCCAGTTTGCCTCAATCTTATCAAGTGCATTATTATTATTATTATTATTATTACTACTATTATTATTATCTTACTGAGCAGAAGAACTGCTCGGATGAAACAAGCTTCAGTCCTCGAGCAGTGAACAAGACGGGCAGCAGCTGTGGTGAGACAGGAAAGGCTTAACGCGAGCCGGGTGGCTCCTGTAATAGCTGTAGCATTCTGCTTCTCACTGGAGCGGCTGATTGATTTCGGCTGGCCTGTCAACCCTGTCAGGGCCGGCCAGTTTCTAAACGTAGGATGATGCGGGGTACAGGTAGCCGCTGCCACCGCAAGCCGCGGCCGACAGTGATCGGAATGTTTGTTGTTCTTCTTGGAATGACGGGGGCGGGAGGGCCGTTCGGAGCAGCGATCGACGAGACAGAACGAGTCTGCACAGCGAGAATACGTTGGACGCCACCGAACAAGTTTGCATAGCGCCCGTGGCTCGCAGTTCGTATGGTCCCAAAGCCTGGAACTCACTTCCGACTTGCGTCACGACTTGACCACATTTGAAAAGAACTTAAAACACACCTATTTAGGACAGCATTTAGTGGGTCCCTGTGATTCGTCCTTTATGCGCTAATGCGTGCTGTCACTGTGCATGCTGCCACTAACTACATTTGCATGCTGACCCTGTGCATGTCACCCTTAACCATGTTATTCGTGCATGTTATCAAGCATGTTGTTTATCAAGCATGATATTACTCACCAGTCAGTCGCGTTTCCCTTTGCAGCAAATGTAAAGCGCCTAGAAAGAGATTGATTTCTCTGAAGGCGCTTTATCAAGTGCATTATTATTATTATTATTATTATTATTATTATCTTGTGTTTGTGTGTACGCGCGCGAGGGTCCGGCGTTGGGATTAGCCGCTGCAAAGTAAACGTAGTCCGGTGCGTTGGAGAGGAGCTATTTCTTCGTTGGCGAAACGGCCCCCAGTAATCATGCCTTTGTGGAGTTGGAGGCGGAATCCTAGTGTTTTCCGGTAGGCGTTTAGTTTCCGGTTGTTCGGTCACTTCCGTCTATTTGGGTCGTTTCCCACTATGGACGCAGGTAGCCTCAGTTCGGGGACGTATATTCCCCACGGTGAGAGTGCTGGCTTCGAGCCTGCGAGGAGTGCGAAGGTAAAACTAAGCTAGACTCGCAGCGACATTGTGCGCTTGCGAATAAAGTTCAGTAAAATCCCCTATTCGTACGGCAGGCTGGCGCCGGAAACGCTTGTTTCGTGGCGGCCTGCTTATGATGCGTAGACGCGCACCGAATCGCATTTAGCAATAAGCTACGCTGCTTGGTAAGCGGCAGGTTACGCCTCCTCCGCCGAGCCTTCGGCGTTTCAGAAGCATAGCTGATTCGAGAGAGCAGTTGGGGTACCAAGTAGCATGGAAGTAGCAGCTCAGGACCGCTGGAAAGGATGAGCCACAGTCGGCAGCAGGAGCGCAGTTGTCTTTGCACATGAATCGTGGAAGCGAGTTCCACAGTCTCAGGCCTACTGAGCAAGAGCTTCTGTCGCTAACGATCTTTAAGCGGAGGAAAAGAACAACTAATTTATTGTCCATACGAAGCCCGCAGCAAGCGGGAGCGACAGCCATCAAGACTCACTCATCAGCACATTAAAGAAGCCGTTGAATCAGCTGATCGTTAATCTTGACTTTCAGTGACTGTCTCTTCCTCTGGCAGCTGATCGTTAATCTTGACTTTCAGTGACTGTCTCTTCCTCTGGCTCGCACGGCTCTCCTCGAGAAGGATTAGAATGGTATGGAGACCTCGCTGGACGCCTCAAGGTATGACACATTGAGCTAGATTATCGGAGACTTCAAAATAGTGGCATTTCTGATAAGCCTTCAACGTGGTTCCACCACATTTCCCAATCGTCGTTGCCTTAGGGACGGCGGAGACCGCCATGCGCACGCGGCAGAGGCAGACTGGCAGCAGCGAGCCGAGCTCTTCGTGGGAGCAACAACGGCACATAATAGCCTCGGCTGGATCTCCGCAAGATGCTAGCGCCACCGCTGCACATCAAATTGAGCCTTGCGAAGCAATGGTATCATAACTCTACTTAAGGAATTGGCAATGTTCAACCTCCTTCCAAGCAGTTTCTTATAAGCTGTATGAGGCAAAGGTCAAAGCCAAAGGGATTTTGGAACCGCGAATTACGGACATTATTGAGTGCATTTAGTTCCCCGATAAGCTCACTAGTAACAAAAAGCGGCTGGGAACAGCATCGTCGTAGTGGTCCAGGGCTGCCTGGGCAATGACCATTACGTAAAAATCCCTAGTGTTTGTTGAGACAATAGTGAAGAACTGCAGCATGAAGGGCTGCAGGGCATTTTTCAAAATTCTTATTCTCGATTATCATTTAGCACCGCGATGAAAGACAAGTTTAAACTCACCAGAGAGAGAGAGAGAGAGAGAGAGAGAGAGAGAGAGAGAGAGAGAGAGAGAGCGAGAGCGAGAGAGAGAGAGAGAGAGAGAGAGAGAGAGAGAGAGTTATGCTACGATTCTCTTGTTATCTAGGCCGATGGTGTCCTCAATACCAGGTGATAGTGCATATCAGTGGTGCCCGAGTTAAAACGTCGTTGTGTCGTACCTTGCTGGCTTTGCCACGCCCGATTGCATTAGTTAAGTTTAAACAACTCGTTAGTCGTGAATGGAGACGCTGCTAACGGTAGTCACTTGTCTGGAAAGACTAGCGTCGTTTAAATACTTCGCGCGTTTCGCATTACTGTTGAATATTTAAAATGAAATTAATGTAGATATTTATAGTTTCTCTTTCTTAAAGGAGACGGATACCAAGCGTGAGAGCTCGATAAGCTCACAATACTTTATTCTTTGGATCTCAGGTAAGATTTCGTGGGCATCAATGTTTGCATTTATAAGGTATGGGGTTTAATCACCCTATCTTGATCACAAAGTGCAATCGATTATTCTGGAAATTTAATGTCCGAAAAAATTTACAAGCCTTCACCAATCTGGCTTCGGAGCATACACGCTGCAACGCCCTGCGATTATGAACTTGGAGGTAGACAGCTGAATCTCGACAGTGAACTTTGAGCTTTTTCGCTGCTTTTGCACTGAGAGTCTCTTACGAAATAGCCGCAATAGGCCGAGGCTTAAGTGCAGTACAATCTATTATTATGTATGATAGAGATCGTTGTATTATTTACGACCTGGCTTTGGCCTGACCGCAGTTACTCTCTCGGAGTAACGGTTTGGTTGTCCGTGAGTCGGGGCGTAGGACGAAAGGGACTGCCAGCTGTAAGCGTAATTTAATTTAAGCATAATTTAATGTAATTTAAGTAGTTCCTTGGTTCTGTCTTGGTTAGATTATTGTTATTCCCCAGTGGCTGTGCTACCAAAAAAAGAAACCAGGCCACTGCAGCTGATGATGGATGTGGCTGTAGGGCTAGTTTAGAAATCATAAGAGGTTTGACCACGTGTCTCCTTTGCTGACAGAGCTTAGATTGCTGCAGGTTGATCAACGGATACAGAGCAAAGTTCTTTCGCTGACCCGCAAAGCCCACCACGGCTTGGCTCCTTCCTGCCAAGCTGAACTGTAGCACCATTTTCAGCCTCCTCGTGCCCTCATGTCCTCTATGGACAAAAAATAGCTGTTCCATTCCTCTGCCTAAAGACCGTTGGCGACTAAAGGTTTTACCTTGCAGGTAAGAGACTGCGGAACTCACTTCCACAATTTTTATGAAACGACAGTTACTCTTCTGCTGCCGACTATGACACATCTTTTCCAGCCATGTTGCTCACTACCTCTACTGCTCTCCTGACTCAACTGTGCTTCTCACTTTCTCTTTGTTGCATGAGATGAAGTCTGTTGGGTAACAAACGCATACCAAACGCCGTTTAGGCTGTGAGTGGGCTAGACGAAACTCTCCTGCTTGACACCCACTTAGTCTTTGTGGCTTTGTGGAGTTGCAGACGGAGATGTATTCCATTCCGAACTAAACGCTGGCATTTGAGCTGATTTGGGCAAGGCGGATAGCCGTCGGTGTTTGGCGTTGCCGCTGCTGAACGCCAGAAACCGTTCGCTGCTGTCAACTAGAGTTGTCAACATTATGGATGCAGATTCAATACGTTAAATTATGAGCGCTCTTAATTGCTGCCGCGTTTCTGCTACTATCGGCGTACCTGCGTGCATCAGTGCGGCACCCACAAGTAGCCAGCCGGGCGACAAGGTTCATGCGTCACCCACCATATGTCGTGCCACGGCAGAGAAGTTATGATCGTGGCGTTGGCGGCCTAGTTCTGACCGGACGTGGAGGTCTCACACCCTTCTTGTAAAATTTGGTGTCAGCAGTGCGATAATAGCTGAGGACCCATAGCAGTCGTCTTGTGCTAGCCACACTGCTTGTGACTAAAACAGTGACCGCTTAACCAGAAAGATGGACTCCTTCATTCTCGTGCATGAGTTACGTGCGGCACCCGATACGAGTCTCTGAACGAAAAAGTAGCTTCCGGCTACGCTATTCTTCGGGATTAAGATAAATCTTCGGATGAAGTCGAGCAAATTTGGGATGCCATGTTTAGCCGCAATTAAATAAACTGACAAAGGAAACATTCTTCATTCCTTGCTCTAATGATGTGTAAATGCTCGGGCCACAGACTTCTCGAGGCATTACTGACGGCTGAATAGGCTATAGCAGCATTTAAGGGCTATGATAGACCAAGAGGTAGCGTGGTCGTTCTTTGCGACTGAGGTCGTGGGTTCGAGTCTTGCATTGGGCGATCCTTTCTTGTCAACTGCCAGTGGCGGTAATAGCCATTAAGGCACTTCTGACACTATAGCAATAACAATAGGGCTACCGACCTGGTAGGAGTGTCAGCGCTCTGGTGGTTGACCAGTAAATCCTACAGCAGCTGCAACGGGCAGCCACCGCAAGCAGCCACAGTGCCCAGCCACCGTGAATTCTCCTCCTCGAGTGCTTGTAAACGCTTAGCCAGATCGCGATTAGTCGCAGGAAAAATAACGAGGTCGTCCGGGGGCTGCTTGTGCCTTTTGCAGTATTAATGTTTATGTTGCTTCTGGTTCACTTTAGGTCTTTCTTCGTCACTGGTGAGCACTCTAGCCATCCTGATTGGTGGCTGGGTCATCAGCAAGTACAAGCTGACCATTACTCAGTGTACGGCACTTACGTTCATTTCGTATCTTCTTGGTTCGACGCTATTCCTCGCAGCTACGTTTTTCTCATGTCCTCAGAGCATCGGAGGTCGTGGCGTGGTGCATGACAGCAGGTCTGTGGAAGTTGACGTCCAGCTGCCTTGAAAATGTTAGTGTTTACTAATGTATACTGCTAGAGGTAGCTTATCAGTCTTTGTAGCTCTACAATCAGAGCAGTCCGTGTGACACCTCTTAATGTTAACCCAATTGTAGTTAGCAGTACAAGCGGGCAGCAAGTAGCACATGGTAAGGGGTCAAGCTGGGAAAGCCTAGGAGTAAATACGACCTATCGCCATCGTTCTTTTTTTAAATGAATACCCAGTGAGCGTCTGCGCCCACGCCCTTGTGTGTAGACTGGCCACTGCCGGTGCTTTTGTTGGCATTCAGTGTAGGCTATGAGCTTATGGACCGAGCCAAAATCAACGAGCTACACACGTGAAAGGAACTTGTTTCTCGTCGTCATACTGCTTCTGGATTTCACTTCTTTCTTTGCAAAGCAGACTTGAAAAGAACTAAACCACTGCATTTTAAATGTACAATCTGAGTTCACTAAAACGCTTACGAGTTTCCATTTTCAAGCGTCATTCTGCTGATCGCGAGCAATGAGAAAACAAGTCGTGATAGAAGACGCGAGATAGAGAAAAGCCAGACGGCCAGCGGGATGAGACTAGATTTTCACCGCATCACAAGGAGCGCCCTACCTAGCAATCCATGCAACGATCGTGCTGCCGATCCTTTTCTCGCTTCTTTCCACCACGGTAGATCGGAGAATTCATCGCCGAGGTAAGACACTCTCCGGATGAAGTCATTACCATCTGTGCGTGGCCATTTATCAACGTCCGCATTCCAGCCTGCCTGCTGCCTCAGTTTTAAGTTTATTTATGAGGCTACGAAAACCACTACAGCTCCAGATACCCTACTTACGATTGGTTGTCTGTCCGAGAGGCCTAGATTTACCATTATTGTGAACGAGCAGCATTGTACATTGTTCCTTAACCTGAGGCTTTTTCAAAGGATTGTTCCAAAATGCAATGTCAGGCCATTCTTTAGAAGCTCAAAGCAAAGCCAGATTAAATTTACCAACTTTTCCAGTCTCCCTATTGCGTTATTCTCTGAAGCACTACAGCGAGTAGTGCCAGACCAGTTAAATATATACATCAAAACGTACAATTTGAGACACTCAGTTGTCATGATAATGTATAGCTAATCGCTGTAAGTGCTGTAAGTGTCGAATGACCATTTCAGTCAACCTGAATTAGGAAGATTAAGCCGCCAGTCACTTTAGTCTTTGATATAAATTACCCTCAAATTATTCTTGAGGGTCTTTTGTATCACTTAGGAGTCACAGACATTGTTTTACAATATAGTTCCTTTGCATTACAGCTTTGGTTCCGATCTAAGTGGGATATTTTGGAGTAACTATCAACCGTCATAGTTCATCCAGGGAGACCTCAAAGTACGCCCTGACCCAAGATTAAATTTTAGGGCCACTGCTCATCAAAAGTTAGGTCTTCTGTTTCACCAATTTACTGACCAAGCACAGCACACTTTCTGAATCGTGTGCAGTTGGCCCACGTCTCTGCGTGCCCTGCGATTCCTTTCGGCGCTCCTTCAGTGATAAGTCGCACAGCTCTGAGGCAGCATTGTGGCTGGCATTAGCACTCGAATTCCAGTATATTCTTTCAAATTGAGCTAGGCTGGCAGCTAGCGTTCCTTAATTTACACACTAATAAATTCAGCCGACCAGTCACGGGAAAACCCTGTGCTACTCAAGCATGAGAAAATTCAATTCTCATAAGAGGATATGCTAGCATATCTTTGCTAGCCAATGCCGTTCGTGACATCCCGACTACGTTACAGTTACGTTGCTAGGTTACAGTTACCTTACTAGATCTAAATCTGTTTACAAGTGTAATAAATAGCTCACTTTCCGTTAAAGCAAAACTCAGCAAGGCTTATCTGTCGTTATCAATGGCATCGTATCAATCGCAATCATATCCTTAGCAACTCTAACATTAAATCACCGCTAACCATTCAACACTGGCTAACTATCAAGCAGAGTACACAATTCACGATCTTATCACTCACCATAAGGTCCGTCCATTATCCTTCTCGGCTCACCTATCTGAATTAGTTTCTGCTAAGCCCTTCCATTGCGTTTTAGCTCTGGTCATTTGCTAGTGTCCCTAACTAACTTCAAATTCGAGCCGTGATGGCACACTAGGTAAGGCGATCGCTTTTTACTACCTTGGTCCCAAGGTCGCGGGTTCGAATCCTGCGGTGGGTAATCTTTCATTGCCACTGCAAGCAGTGGTGATAGCCGTAAAGGCTCTTCTGTTGCTATGCAAAAGAGGCTATTAATCACCTAGCATTCAAATCCCTTGTAGACCGTTCGTTTTGCTCCGTCGTATCAGAGCTCTAAGTTACTACCTATTTGCGTTTCGTCACCTCATGACTTAACAACATTCAGAAAAAGCTTACAACCTGCCTAGTTCCATAAAAGTCTTTGCTCAATATTAGTGATTTGACCTTGTAGGCTTCTGTGCATTATGAAGCCTTGAACCACGTAACTAAATTTAACTGGCTCCGTAGTTCATTCTATGATTGATTATTGTCCCACCCTTTTGGCTGGGCTACCCAAGAAAGCAACTAGGCCACTGAAGCCGGCTATGAATATGGCTGCAAGGCTAGTTTTCAAGTAAGTCCCAGAGGTTTAACCACGTGTCTCCTTCGCTAAAAGAGCTACGATAGCTGCCGGTTGACAAACGGATACAGAGAAAAAAAAACTTACGCTGACCCACAACGCCCACCATGGTTTTGCTCCTCCATACCTAGCTGAACTGTTGCACCCGTTTTAGCCTGCTCGTACCCTCAAATCCCGTATAAGCAATACGTTAGCTGTTCCATTCCTTCGCTTAAATAGAATTGGCGACAGAGGCTGTAGCTCGGCAGGTCGTAGACTGTGGAACTCGCTTCCACAACTCTTACTCAACGACAGCTACTCTCCTGCTGCGGGCTGTGGCTCATCCTTCTCAGCGGTACTGAGCTGCTACTTCCATGCTACTCTCTACCTCAACTGCTCTCCTGACTCTGCTATGCTTCCCACTTTATCTTTATTGGGTGAGATGAAGTCTGTTGGCTACCCAATGCGTACCGAAAGCGGCTTGGGCCGTGAGTGTGCTATGCAAAACTCTCCAGCAAAACACCTACATAGCCTTTGTGGCTTTGTGAAGTTACCGATGGAGATACATTACACGACATTATAAGTGAAACAGCGAAATGCTTTTGCATTGCGTCTCAGCAGACCTGTTTTCTATTATGCTTTGTTTCCCAGTTCACGATTGAGTGCGTTTCTCTAGCAGTGGTTCTTCTAACTAGAGGCCACGAGTATTCCATTTTGTGCACGATTGTTCCAGCATGATAGCTGTGTGGCATTGGCGTGCTTGCCTGAGCTGGATACCTGGCTGTTCATCAATTATTTGTTAGCGACTCTCTTAAAGAGAGCTATAAGGCGCATAAATAGATACTTAGTTTACTTACGGACGGCGCTATACAAAAGACATGATTAGTATTAAAAATGATGCGATTTTCCCGAATGACATTACACTAGATGACCACATCAGCTCCGCAATAGAGTCTGCCTACTGTCATCAACGTTACACCACAGACGTAAAGACAGCTCACAGAAGTTGCAAAACTCTCCAGCTAGACTTATCCTTTGTGATCGTCGCATCAGCTGCATAGCACCACATTTATAAGCCAGTAATGGCTTCTCTAATAGCAGCTCATGTAATTAAAGCGATTTCACTCAACCTTCATGCCCATTCTTTTACTGGGGCCAACTTATCTGAAAGACTTTTTATCAGGCCATCAGCCACACTGCCTGCTTTTCTAGCTCTTTTCGTATCTGTGCTCATCCATAGAACTTCAAATCCGTTGGAGATTACGCCTTCATTTACTGTGCTCCCAAAACCTGTAACACACTTGCGAAAAAACACCGTGCCGCCTTTTGATTTGACGACATTCAAAAACACGCCAGTAGCCTACCTGTTTCTGACTCATGTCGCTCAGTCAGCACGAGATTTCCTCTGTGCGTTTGTGGGCTCAGAAACTGTACTTGTTATAAACAAGCAACCGAAATGCATTATTTTCAGCCAGTGTAAGTTCCATTATAAGATATTTACTTATCTTGGGTTGTGATGAAAAACTATTTGCATTGTTACTGCGACTTAATAGCTTTTGAAAGAAATATGGCTTTGATAGTAATCGTGCTTAAGTACCCATTGTATTCCAGACACTGTACACTTGAAGTTAAGCGTTTGCGAAAACCCGAAGAAACTGTTGAAGTACTTTGCATGCGCATAGCCTCATTTCTTAGCTTCTATTGTTAAATTCCATAAATTAGTCATCTTAATAGGTTCAGATCATTGTCGAGTCTCATTCCTAACTGACCTAGTCTTAGCCTCGATGGACAATTCAAGCATACGGTTGGTCATAGTCTCAGCTGGGAGAATGTAGCCACCGCCGTATGCTACCAGCATAATTCCATATCGTGGTGATAGGAATACAGACGTAATTCTTCTAACCTTGAAGATGCCACCTAGTGCAGCCAGTTTTTTCGGCTTAATTAGGGGAAAAATAGAGTCATCACTCTCTGATTCACCCGGTGAGGTATATAAATATCGCCTGGGCAATCGATTTCTAAAGAATTTCACGTCGCATTGGTTAACCAGCCAAGAACAGGTACAAAAGCCAACCAGTATTTCTGAGAAATTTCCCTATCTTTACAAATATTTGAGTTCAAGGTCTATGTTTATTACTTTCTTTAGAGATGCCCATGTCACGGGAAGGTAGCCGTGTGAAGAATTCATTTTTAGATGTCAATTTCAGGGGAAATAAGTGATAATTCTACAGTGAGAAATTATCGTCAAAGTGGTGCTATATTTTCCAGAATAATACTTTATATACCTATACCAACCATGGTAATACCAATATTGGTTATTTAATTTTTAATGTAATATATTTTCAAACGTAACTCCAAAATAGCCACAAGGATTGCGTGGGTATTACTCAGGAGAGAGTTTTCTGTAGTGCCTCCAAAGCCTACGTGGTGTTTCGGTGAGCCGACACTAGCCAGCAGGCTTCACATCACGCAAGAAAAAGAAAGTGAGAAGTGAGAAGTGAGAAGCTGAATCAGGAGGACAGTCGACGGAGTGTGTTAGGATTAGTCGCAGCAAAAATAGCAAGGTCGTCCGGGGTCAAGAGCCAGGGGTCATTTACTAAGCGAAAGGTATGCTATAGCTCCGAGTCGTCGAACGCCACCATCCGGCCGTCCGATCGAGAAGGTGGCAAGTGTATGAGGCAAATCAGGGTCAATAAACGCAACCTGTGCAAGCTTCAGTCCCCCCTCGCACTCTACCGGCGAAACTCGAAATGCAGTGATGTAGTGCGGTTAGAACACAGGCGTCGGCCACAATTTGGCGCCGAAAGCGGCAGTGTATTTCGGACCGGTTAGTACCGGTTTGGTCACCTACCGCTGCAAGCGCTTAATGCGGCCTGCGCCTGTCTGGTCGAGTTAACTCCTGCGAATTTCCGAAGCCGGATATAATAGCCCTGCCGTATGTCAGTTATCGCTAGCGATTGTCCCGATCCTGAAGGCCAACTGCTACAGCACAACAATGTTTCTTCGAGTTTACACCCGAAAGCTTAAAAAACCAGGGCTTCTTTTTTCATTAGAAAGCTGAATTCCTGCCAGTCGGACACTTAACAGATTTGTAAGACAGTAAACCATTTACTGGCCAATGCTGTCAGGTCTGACTCCCCAGATATTAAGGGCTCAGCCGAAAAGTCTTCAGCCTTCTTTCTGAAAAAATTGTGCACATTCGTGCCTCCATTAAACCCCCTCCGACCAAAGCAATCGCCGTTCCTCAACCTCTGACCTTCCTTAAAAGGTTCTCCAACGTTTCTGCAAGCGATGTGGCTGCCTTAATAAGGTCTAGCAAAAAGAGCTCGTCTCCTGAAGACCCCATACCTTCATGTCTGTGGTCTTCACTCGCAGACCAACTTAGCCCTGCCATAACCAACATTTTTAATGCTTCTTTGGGAAGAGGGGTCCTCCCCAAGTCCTTCAAATCGGCAATCGTAGACCAATTCTTAAAAAGCCTGGATTAAACACATAGGTCCTAGCAAACTATCGTCCAGTTTCCCTTCTTCCGTTCTTATCGAAGATTCTGGAAAAAATTGTTGCTAAGCAGCTAGTTGAACATATTGAAAATAATGGAATGTCAGAAACATTTCAATCAGGGTTCAAGAGGCAGCACTCTACTGAAACTGCTCTCCTCCGTGTTAACAATGACATTCTACGTAGCAACGACGATGAAAATGTCACTGCCCTAGCTCGGCTAGATCTGTCTGCTGCCTTCGACAACATTGATCACGAAGTTCTGCTTGAACGATTGAGAACAACGATCGGTCTGGCAGACGAAGCACTGGCATGGTTTAAATCCTGCTTGTATGATCGTGTTCTATCCGTGTCGTGTGGGGGTCAGGTCTCAGACACGAGAAGGATCATCTGTGGAGTCCCTCAAGGGTCAGTACTTGGTCCCTTGCTGTTCTCCAGTTATACGCAACCTCTGGGAAAAATGATTAAGGCCCGTGAAATAGGATATCACTTCTATGCTGACGATACTCAGTTGAATTTGTCATTTAAACCATCGGAATCTGCTGCGGCAACTGAGAAACTGAATGCTTGCCTTGCCGATATTCGATCCTGGATGTCGGAAAACTTCCTGAAATTAAATGATGATAAAACCGAGCTGCTGCTCATAGGACGCCCTAAGCGTGTGGCTGAATTAAAAGGCTTTGCCGTCCTAATAGGAGACACTATTGTGCGGCCATTACCACTTGCTCGAAATTTAGGTGTCGTGTTCGACAGCTGCCTCAATTTCAAAAGCTTCATTCAGAAGACTGCTTCTACAGCTAGCCATCACATCTGATCCCTGTCCAAGATTAGGAGCTGTTTCCCACAGTGGCTTTAAAAAAATTTAACTAGCTCTTTAGTTCAGTCTCGGATTTATTATTGTAATTCCCTTTTGACTGGACTGCCAATGAAAGCTATCATGCCACTACAACGGACTATAAATAGGGCTGCAAGGCTGGTCTTCAAGTCCCAGCTGTTTGAGCACGTGTCTCCTTTGCTGAAAGAGCTAGGATGGTTGCCGGTTGAGCAATAGATACAGAGCAAAGTTCCTACGCTGACCCACGAGGCCAGCCACGGCTTGGCTCCTTCGTACCTAGCTTAACTGCTGCATCAGTTTCAGCCTGTTCGTGCCCTGAGGTCCTGTGTGGACAATAAATTAGCTGTCCCATTACTCCGCTTAAACACAGTTGGCGACAGAAGCTTTAGCTCTGCAGGTCCTAGACTGTGGAATTCGCTTCCACAGTTCTTACGCAACGACAACTACTCTCCTACTGCCGACTATGGCACATCCTTTTCAGCGGTCCTGAGCTTCTGCTTCTATGCTACTCGCTACCTCAACTGCTCTCCTGACTCAAGTTCTTTTCACGGTTTATACTCTCCCTCTTGCTGATGTGATTGCCAAGCACACTCAAGGCTTTAACTTCTATGCGGATGACACTCAGTTGTACCTTTGCTTTGATCCCTCCCAGCCTTCGAGCACCTCAAATTCTCTCAACTCACTTGCTGCATGCATTGATGACATCCACACATGGATGGCAGCAAATTTCCTAAAACTAAACGATGACAAAACTAAATTACTAGTTATGGGCAAACCCAGTGTGATTCACAAATTGGAAAGGCTGACGCTCAAAATTGGCTCTGCCAGCATATCTCCTGTCGAATCAGCTCGAAATCTAGGTGTCATATTTCAAAGCGACCTCTCGTTAGACGACCATATCAGCTCCACCGTCAAATCTGCCTATTTTCAGCTTCATAATATTGCTAAAATTCGGGCTTGTTTAGATAAGGATACCACGTCTAAGCTGATCTATGCATTCGTGACATCTCTTCTCGACTTCTGCAACTCACTGCTTACTGGCCTACCAGCATGTGCGATCAGGCGATTGCAGCTGGTGCAAAACTCCGCAGCTAGGCTTGTCTGTCGTGAGCGTCGCAGTTGCTACATTACTCCACTTCTCGCCGACCTGCACTGGCTACCAGTCAAGCAACGGATTGACTTCAAGGTTTTGTCCCTCACTTTTAGGTCCCTTCATTCTATGGCTCCAGCCTATCTGTCAGATATACTACCCCATCAGGCTAAGCACCGTACCACCTGCTTTTCGTAATCTAACTGTTTACTTATACCTCGTACAAACCTCAAATTCTTTGGAGACCGTGCATTCAGTTCGTATGCTCCCAAAGCCTGGAGCTCCCTCCCGACCTGCGTCAGAACATCCCCTGACCTGACCACATTTAAAAGGAACCTAAAAACACACTTATTTAGGACTGCATTTAGCGGGTCACTGTGATTCGTCCTTGATGTGCTTATGAGTGGTGACACTGTGCATGCTGCCACTTACCACATTTGCATGCTGACCCTGTGCATGTCACCCCTAACCATATTATTGATTTTGTTTGTTTTTCAAGGATGATTTTACTTAACATTTAATTGCATTTCCCTTTGCAGCAATTGTAAAGCGCCAGGAAAGAGATTAAGTTCTCTGAGGGCGTTTTATCAAGTACATTGTTATTATTAATATTAAGGTTTAAGTCATTTTGTTAAGTCGCTCCAAACCTCGGCTGATGGCATTCCAGCATGTGCTTACCACCCTCGTGCCATAATAATAAATGTAGACTGTTAGATAGCTTAAGGCATTCTTGCGCCCTCCTCCTGCGCGCCTAGCCCTGTGGTTAATGTGGCAGATTAGTCGGTCCACGTCCTAGTCGCATAGTTTTCCCCAAGCTCCATTCCAACCTGAGTAGTTGTCGCTGTCAGATTACCTCCTAGCTCCGTTCCCGGTTAAATAATGAGTCCCCCTCCCCGAGTTCTATTTGGCCGCTAGATCCGCCGCTACGAGTTGCTCTAGGTGCCCTGGTTTAATCCGATAACGCAAGGGCTCGTATCGCGGCTAACCTGAGAGCTGCCCCTGTGCAGCTAGGCATGGCTGCAGCTATTTTGGCATAATAATTGGGTTCGCTGTGCGGGAACTCGATGTCAGTAATACGACCGTTTATTAGTAAAATTGCTCGGCTCGTCGCAGCACACACACGTGCGCGCAATAAAAGCCGTATGCAATATAATGTAATGTCTCTCTGTCCGCAGCTTCACAAAGCCACAAAGATGATGTGTTTTTTTAAGCAGGAGAGTTTCGTATAGCTCGGTGACAGCCTCAGCAGCATTCGGTATGCAGTCAGTAGCCAACCGACTTCATCTCACGCAGCAACGAAAAAGTGGAAAACATTGCAGAGTCGGTAGAGCAGTTGAGGTTCGTGAGTAGCATGAAAGTAGAATCTCGGGACGGCTGGAAAGGATATGCCATAGTCGGCAGCAGGAGAGTAATGCGGTTACATAAGAATCATGGACTTGAGTTCCGCAGTCTAGGACATTCAAAGCAAAAGCTTCTGTCGCCAACGGCTTTTAAGCGAAGGGATGGAACAGTTTACTGGACCTAAGGGCACGGGGATGGTGAAACTGGTGCAACAGTTCAGCTAGGTATGAAGGAGCCAAGCTGTGGTGGGCTTTGCGGGTCAGGGTAAGATCTTTTCTCAGTACCCGTTGATCAACCGCCAGACATCCTAGCTCTCTTAGAAAAGGAGACACGTGATCAAACCTCTAGGATTTGGAAACTAGCTTTGCAGCCATAATCACAGCCAGCTGCAGTGGCCTGGTGAATTTTTTCGGTAGCCCAGCCAAACGGGAATTACAATAGTTAAGCCGAGACTGAACTACGGAGCTAGTCAAATTTTTTTTGCAAGCCACTGTAGAAGACAGTTACTAATCCTAGATAAGGATCTGACGTGGTAGCTAGCTGTGAAAGCAGCTTTTTAAACGAAGCTTTCAAATTTTAGGCCGTTAGACGAAGGTGACACCTAAATTCCGAGCACATGGTGTTGTCCGCTCAACAGCGTCACGCGTTAGAAGAGCGAAGTCCTCTAATCCAGCCATTGGCTTAGGCTGTACTCTGAGCAGCATTTCAGTTTTATCATAATTTAGTTTAAGGAAATTTGTCGACGTACAGGTTCTTATGTCGGCAAGGCAAGCATTCAGTTTATGCTTTGACCCAGGTTACAGGTGAGCCAAACCGAGAGAACCGGAGAGTGAACTTGTTTACTGAATCAAAAATGAACAGTATTTTAACCGCTGCATAGCAACGCCATACGCACACGAAAATGCAAACAACCATTCAGCAAAAAGCACACAACCACGTTTACAACACAACAAGTCATTTAGCCGGTCAAAAGCTGAGGGTCCAGGAGCCTCCACCGCTTCTCAACCTGTGAGGGGGGTCACGACCCCTTTGGGGGTCGAACGACCCTTTCACAGGGGTCGCCTAAGTCCATCGGAAAACACGCATTTCCACATTTTGCACACAATAATTTTGTGGTTGGGAGTCACCACAGCATGATGAACTGTATTAAAGGGTCGAGCATTAGGACCGCTTAGAACCACTGTACTAGACGGATACCGGGACGTACGAGGGTTTCAAGCGGTTCAAGGCTGGTAGAATCCTAACGCTTTCTGGGTCAGGAGTATAGTTAAATACTGTGGCGGTTGATTGCGTCAGCTTTGGCTGCTGCCGGCTTTGGCCAACCGGAACTATAATATATACTATAATAATGCACTTGATAGAGCGCTCTCAGAGAACTCAATCTCTTTCTAGGCGCTTCACATTTGCTAGAGATGGCTACTCGGTATCGTTGAGTTTCAGCTACCCAATGGGGCACACAAGTTATCCGCTTCATTCTCGCTTGACGAAAGAAGACGAGCAGATGCGTCCAGAGTGCATTCTCGAACCGTGTCGCCGAGCACAGCCAGGCGTTGACTGGTTTTTAGCGCGTCCCCTCGCCGCCAAGGCCTCGCGCGGGCGCACTGGCTTGTCCCCAGAGCACGCCGAACGGAGCCAGCCGAATTCAGTGGCAGAATCGGTAACGACGACAGCAATGTTCAGGTCCCCCGTGCTATCGCTAGGTTGGCGCCTTTCAGCGCCTATTCAAACTCTGCCAAGTCAACAGGAGCTGAGACAACAGCCATGGCGTGTCCTCTACCACGTGACCGCCGCGATTTTCAGACATTGTCCCCCTCCTCGTGGCGATGCTGCTCCCTGCGCCGCGTCGCACTGACGAGTCCCTCCCGGTAATCATGCGTGGTACTGACCAGCATTGGCGGCTGCCGGCTGATTTTTTCGTCGTGCGGGAGACCGGGTCTTTGCGGCGGTTTACCGGCTGTGTGTGCCGCAGAGGAGCCCGGCGCGGGCTCGCGCTCGCTGTTAGCTGCATGACCGCATGGCGCGGCAGTTGGTACGGATAAGCAGGAGAGAGCGCGCGGCGGTGGAGAAGCGAACGCAGGGCACAGCGGCCGTGCGGCAGGACTCGCTGCGAGTCGTCACGGGGGAGGGGAGAGGGCTTTCGCTGTGTCGCTTTGGAAGAAAGAGACTTGTGTTACAACAAGAGCTTTGCCGAGCGCGATCTTGCGAGGGGTAACAGCTGCCCTTGAGCGACTCGTTAGATTACACGTCTAAGAAACGACTTGCCCAGGCGTCTCGGCTTTCATTCACTCGCTCGCGATTATCGGCATTCAGCCCATTCTGGAGCATCCCGTTCCTTCACTTCAGGTGCTTGACAACAACTGTCTTTCTTTCCATTGTGGAGCCTCACAGTAGAACGCACTCTAAACCCCATTCTTGCTGGCTGCTAATGCGAGCGACCCGCTTTCATTTATCCGAAGATACAAAGCCGACTAGTCACACTACCCATCCGACCAGTCTAGACATCCGACGACCAGGCGGGGTGGGGGCAGTCCTTACCCAGTGACAGCAGCAGAGGTCACGACCTTCTGGCCTGCCTCACCCACCCGGCCCAGGGCCGGGACCGGCCGTCAGTGCCGTCATTCAGGGATTCTGAAATGGACGGCGACGATCGCGCATCGTCCGACACCGTGCGGCGAGGCGGTCGCGGCAGTGGCGCCCATGCAGCGGCTGCGCCGAGAGAAGGGCGTTGGTTCAGCGTGCCCACTTTCTCAGTCCTAGCCGGCGCCGGCCGGCTGGCGTACTCGCTCATCTTCTCGTGTCAAGCGGCAACAATAACGACGATCCAGAAGCTGTACGGACTGAGCACGTTAAAGTTCGGACTAATGTTCGTCGCCTACGAGGTGGGCGAAATCACCGCCGGAGTGCTTCTAAGCTACTTCGCCAGCCGTAGCCGGAAGCCGCGCATCGTGGCGGCCGGCATGCTTCTGGCAGCGCTCTCGTCGCTCATGTTCGCCGCTCCTCACTTTGTCTTCTCGACTCCCTACGGCGGCGGTGGCAGTGGCGATGCCAACGATGACGCCGGCGCCTTGGCCAGTCGTCGCGGCGAGGCTTCGTGCGACCTCCCAGAGGGCTCGGTCGAAACGGCCGCTGGAAATCAACCTTCGGCCTTCACCTCGGCAAATGCAACCGATGCCTTTGCAGCGTCGGCGAGGCAATGCAGTAACGGTGGTGGCGGCGACGGCGACGGAGGGTTGAGCTCGGGCAATGCCGTGATGATCTTGTATGTCATCGCTAACGTCGTGCTCGGCGTCAGCTTCTCGCCGATCTCTTCTCTGGCCGTGGTCTACATCGACGACAACGCAAGCAGCAAGGCGGCCGCGTCTTTCTACCAGAGTTCGTACAGCTCTTTCTCTAGCAGGAACTGGCGCCAGGGCTTGCTTGGGTGCCAGCGCCTGCTTGGGTGCCAGCGCCTGCTTGGGTGCCAGCGCCTGCTTGGGTGCCAGCGCCTGCTTGGGTGCCAGCGCCCGCATGGGTGCCAGCGCCCGCTTGGGTGCCAGCGCCCGCTAGGGCACGCCCGGGAGGTGGCAGCCCAAGCGGGCGAGCGCTTCAGTCCGGTCTCGTCTCTTGTCATCAGCGTGGACCCGAGTTTACTAGCCACCGCCTCGAGCCGGGTGGGGTAAGGTTGCGTTGCCAATGCTGAGGTAGCTGAGATGCACAAAGCCGACTTCAGCTGAGGAGGAGACGGTAGCGATCTGAATACGAGCAGCGGCCGCCGCTGTAGAGGTAAAATGCACAGCCGACTGCTTTTCTGATAAGAGTTCAAGTTGGTGTGCTCTCAATAATTTAATCATTGCGACTCTATCTCTAGGACGGTCGAAGGTGCACATTTGGTTCCGAACCCTCCCTAGAAATTATTGGAAAACGGTTCGGCAGGTTCCCTCAAATGGCGCACGTTTACCAATAGAGACTTGGCTGTCCTCGGGTCGTATACTGAAACCTTAATTATTTGACTCCCAGACAACCAAATTTCTCAACTTGAGCTGTACAGATCGCTGTAAGTGATGCGAGATTGCTAGGAGTTTACATGTAAGGTGTCATGTTTGAACGAGCATAACAAAGCTTACAGGAGGACACTAAAGGCCGCCGGTTAGCAGGACCCTGCAAAACAGGTGTGATCCCATCTTAGGCTATGACGGAACGCTCGATATGATCAGTGCAGCTTGACATGTACAAGGATGCACGTGTGTTCGTAAGTCCGTGAGGCGTGCATGCCTGTAAAGTAATGCAATATATCTCAGTCTGAAAATTCTGCAAAGCCACAAAGACTATGCGAGTGTTTCGCAGGAGAGTTTTGTATAGCCCACTAACAGCCTGAGCGGCTTCTGGTACGGATTCGGTAGCCATCAAAGCAGGCCATCGTCGTCTGGCGGGGGCATTTAGCATACGCCCATTGTCGGAGGAGACCCTTAAATTAAGCAGCCCAGTGACTCAGCACACAGCTCCTTAAGGTTAGCATAATCAGTGAAGCGAGTATGAAATGCGACCTCTTTCAAGGCGCTGATAAAAGCGGTCCTAGCAGGTGACAACCCGTAGTAGCCCTCTTTCTAGCGGGTTTACTAAACTGGCTTCGCACACGAAAGCCCTCTCATAATGTACTTCGCGCTAAAAAAAATTATGTCACCGAGGCATCAATAGGAATTTTTGGCCTGCGTCATAGATTTGTTAGTGTGTTTTATATTCTGTAATTGTTTTATTTCTACGGCGATTGATCGGCATGACAAGCGACTGCAATAATTGTGTTTGTTGGTGTACTCATACTGAAAGGCATCAAACTTAAGCCCAATGTACCGTTTAGACGAATGAGCAATCGTATAAACAGGTAAAAGAATCAGGAAATTACAAAATCCGTTGGAGATTAAGTGGCACCTACTAATTTTCAATATCGGTTTGTTGCTGCCATTCACCTCCCATTTCCCAATGTGTTCTCCGCCCACAAAAGATTCGTGACTACATGAGCTCCCATTGGTCGAGAACCGGCCCGAGCGTAGTGCTCTAGATTACTATTCAAATACTAAATATTTTTAATTTACTACGGAGACTTTATGTATACGCTTATTTTGATGGAGAGGAAGCATTTTAACCGGTTAGTGGTCATTGTAAGTCCAAGTCGTTGAGCTCGGCTGCTTACTATGCTAAACGTCCTTTGGCGATAAAGCCTTCTGTTCTTGCTGCTCATTGCTTTGAATTAAATAAATACTAGCTGATTTAACAGCCTCTTTTGTATAGCGACAGAAGAGTCTTAACGGCTATAACCACCGTTTGAGCGGCAATAAAGGATCGCCCACCTCAGGGTTCGAACCCACTACCTCGGAACCGGGGCCGTGAAAAGCAACCATTTTACCTAGTGTGCCGTTACGGCTTACCAAATTCACTGCGAAATGACCCGACAACTTGAAAGTCCTGTAAAGAGTGAGTCATGGAAATTTAGACGCGATGTTATAACTGGATGGACTAGCTACACCTATAGTATTCAGTTCCTAAGCAAGCTCGAACTGAAACTAGGCAGACGTGACCGCGCCCCAGGTTTCGTACAGGAGCTACTGGAGATATGTTGGCATAGCCCATTTTGAGGGCATAGATTTAAAATTACTGAATGACACTAGATGCGTCCCTGCCTAGTAACTTGGTTATACCATCTTTTAATTTTAGCACGTTTGCTGCCATCCAAGTGAGAATATCAGCAAGGGCATGGTACGAGGCAGTTCAGAGAGTTCGACTTGTTGTAAGACAGGCGTGGATCTGGCCACGGATATTTCTCTGTGTCTATGTCTTCTTCGTACCTAGAAATAGAGACCTATATAGTTCCTTCTCCGAATACATCGACAAGAGACAGTGAAGAAAGTATAAATGATAAAAGGTGCAAAACGGTCTCTGGGAAAAACCTTAATTAAAGGCTTATTGGATGCATTTTTTCTGCTGAAATTTAGATTCTGAAATCTTCCACGTACATGCTATTTTAATCAACGAAGTGCAACCGTAGTGATGCCGATGCATATGGTAGGCACTTCAGGTGGACTTAACGATCGGTGGTATTAAACGCTGCTAGTCGTCGGTCGGCGAAGGTCGCTGCAGGTCCGGCATCAGGGCTATCCACCCGGCACTAGAAGTGCCATCGCTGTGGTGGCCGGCGAGTAATGCCTAAAGCAGCTGCGGCTCACAGCCACTGCCAACTCTTTTTGTCAAGCGTCCATAAATGCTAAGTCAAATAACATTTAGTTGCAGTGAAAATTGCTTGGTCGTGCAGGGTGGAAAGCCAGAGATCATCCACTCAGCCAGTGGTATGCGATAGCTCCGAGTCACCAAACATCCTCATCCGGTCGTCTGATCCAGGAGGTTGCTCTAGTAACGAGCCACTAGAGTTAACTACAAAAAATTCCTAAGCCCGGATATTATAACCTTCCCATATATCTTTGATTGCTAGTGATCGTCCCGACCCTGAAGACCAACTGCTGCCGCACAGCAAGGTATGAGCGGCTAACTGAGTGGCTGGTGGAACGTAACTGGTCATTCTAAGCTACACTTGGCTGTTCGTCGCCGTACATCCAAGCACTCGTGCTCTGGAAGCGTAGTCTCTCTCTCTCTCTCTCTCTCTCTCTCTCTCTCTCTCTCTCTCTCTCTCTCTCTCTCTCTCTCTCTCTCTCTCTCTCTCTCTTGAGCTACTGAAGCCGCAGCACCGAGCTCCACCAGACACCCCCCTTTTATTCTCTTCCATCTGAACTCCCGAACCGTGCTTAGCTGTTATTCTCTTGGACACAACTCTTGGTGTACATTCTTGGTTTATTTATTTTGTCGATTCGCGCCAATCTCTGGGCTGATGGCATTCATTGGCCTGCTTACCAGCCTCGCGCCTTAGTGTAGACTATAAAATAGCCTAAGGCATTCTTGCACCTTCCTACTAGCCTAACCCTTTGGTTTATGCAGCATATTAGTCGGTACAAATCCTGACCGCTTTGTCTGCTCAAAGCTCCCTTCTAACCTGAGTAGATCTCCCTATCTGATTCTTTTCACGGTTTATACTCTCCATCTTGCTGATGTAATTGCCAGGCACAATCCAGGCTTTCACTTCTATGCAGATGGCACTTAGCTGTACCTTTGCTTTGATCTCTCCCAGCCTTCGAGCACCTCGAATTCTCTCAACTCACTTGCTGCATGTATTCATGACATCCGCACATGGATGGCAGCAAATTTTCTAAAACTAAGCGATGATAAAACTAACTTACTAGTTATGGACAAACCCAGTGTGATTCAGAAATTGGAAAGACAGACGCTCAAACTTTGCTCTGCTAGCGTATATCATGTTGAATCAGCTCGAAATCTAGGTGTCATGTTCCAAAGTGACCTCTCGTTAGACGACCACATCAGCTCCACAGTCAAGTCTACCTACTTTCAGCTACATTATATTACTAAAATTTGGCTTTTTTAGATAAGGATACCACGTCTAAGTTGGTCCATGCATTTGTGAAATCCCATCTTAACTTCTGTAACTCACTGCTTGCTGACCTGCCGACATGTGCAATCAGGTGATTACAGCCATTGCAAATCCCCGCAGCTAGGCTTATCTGTCATGAGCGTCGCAGATGCCACATCACACCACTTCTCGCCGACCTGCACTGGCTACCAGTCAAGCAACGGATCGACTTCAAAGTTGTGTCGCTCACTTTGAGGTCACTTCATTCTTTCGCTCCACCCTATCTTCCGAGATCTACTCCCCCACCAGGCCAAGCATCGTACTACCCGCTTTTCGGAATCCAACAGTATACCGATACCTCGTACAAACCTCACATTTTTTTGGAGACCATGAATTTAGTTCGTATGGTCCCAAAGCCTGGAACTCACTCCCGGCTTGCGTTAGAACATCCCCTGACTTGACTGCATTTAAAAAGAACTTAAAAACACCTATTTATGACAGCATTTAGTGGGTCACTGTGATACGTCCTTGATGTGCTTATGCGTGCTAACACTGTGCATGCTTCTACCAACCACACTTGCATGCTGCCACCAACCACACTTGCATGCTTACCCTGTGCACGTCACCCTTAACCATGTTATTCATGCTGTTTATCAAGCATGATATTACTCACCATTCAATTGCGTTTGCCTTTACAGCAAATGTAAAGCGCCTATAAAGAGATTGAGTTCTCTGAGGGCGCTTTATCAAATGCATAGTTATTGTTATTATTATCCCTATCTGATTACCTCATCACTCCAGCTAAGCGGTAGGTATCGACTAATGGCGACATCGCAACTTACGCTAAGGAGGTCCTGTTTTGTGTAGCATATCCAAGGACAGCTCATAAGTAGTCACAGCGAAGAGAGCAGCAAAATACCCGAATTTATCAAGGAAAAATCAGACAAAGGTTCACACCACGCTAGGAGTTGCCCAATGCTGCTCTCTAGCGTGGGGAGGAATGCTCCAGGGTCTCCCACTGAGATAAATATAATTGCTTTTAATAGGGCCCTAAGAGAATTTAATCTGTGTTCGGGCACTGCACATATGCCACGGGGCTCGAGCCCACGACCTCTCCCAGACCTTGGTCGAGGTGAGCACCTTAACCGCTGGGACAAGGCTTACGCTGATAGAACTTCAATCATAGCTGTGATGTATCTCTGATGGCCCGGCGAGATGAGAAGTGCTCAAGAAGGACTTTGTGATAGATAGTATCATAAGCTGCCAATGATCGTGCAAGACAAATTTCGATAGTGTACTAAGTCTGCATTCCTAAGAAGACCGTAATACACCCGAAGCAACGCTGACACTGTGGCTTAATTAGTTCTAAAACCAGACTGGAACTTTAAAGCTTAGTGTCAAATTTCAATGTATGGAAAATCTTCGTCATCCGACATACTTTCGGCGATCACTGCTGCCGCTTTGCTGCTGTCAGTCCCCTCAGTCTGACGTGCTTTTAGTACATCAGCGCGAAGCAGCCGCGCTCTACCGGCCGGCCAGACTCGAAGCAAACGTTAAGGCTCCGCCTTGCATTGTCAGGAACAAAAGCACGTGTCACTCACTCGGTTCGTAGCGACTTTGCTCGATCTCCATCTCAAAAGTCAGCAGCCATCCAACGAAGTCTCGGAATCTGTCGAAGTTTTCGAATGCTTCGCAAGACATCTCTAACTGCCGAAATAGCTTCTAGTTGATCCCCTGACGGAAAGAAGTGACTGTCTACCGAATGTCCAAGAAAAACTGTATTTGTGCTCGAATCACGACGGCTCACGACTGTCTTCTCCTAGACCCGCGTTCCCACTCCCCTTTGAGCCGTAATGGCACACTAGGTAAGGCGGTTGCTTTCACGATCTCGGTCCCGAGGTCGTGGGTTCGATTCCTGTGGTGGGCGATCCTTTATTGCCATTGCAAGCGGTGGTGATAGCCGTAAAGGCTCTTCTGTCGCTGTACAAAAAGAGGCTGTTTAAGCAGCTAGGATTTTTTTTATGCCAGCCGTAACTCACCCTCAAGCACAACAACCTCATAAAACCACTGTCATCAATCCATAATAAACTCAAAGATCTATAAAAAAACAGCAGTGCTAGAAGACCACACCACAAACGATCTGCATCGTGACAAAGGCGAGCCTGCTATGTCGCGACAAGCGTGAGCCAGCGTGCCGTTGCTGAGCACCTAAGTGCTATTAGACCACAAATCTAGGCTTACTTAACTGGCTGTGCTACGACAACGCAGCAGTCATGTGTGGCCACTTTTTGGGCGTCCAAAACACATTCTACCTATAAATTAGAAGGCACTTTTTAAACTGTGATAACCGCATGTTCAACCTAGCAGAGACCATGCTACAAGTCAAGATTTTATTATCATTATTTTTTTGGAATACTAAGTAGCCCATAATTGTTCTTGAAAAGATCAACTCTGAAATGGAAAGAACGGAAGAAAGTCTTAGCCATAACTGTCAAACGTGACTCTACGACAAGGTGGAGTGAAAGAGTGGAAGCTGTGAAAGCAATCGATGATTGACTGAACAGCATTGTAAGTATTTTTGAGCAACTGTCTGAGGACTCAAGAGGAACACTTGAAACAAGAAGTAAAGCTGAAAGTCTCTTACATTGTATTCTGAAATTTACCTTTTTGGCTCTGCTGCCATTTTGGTACAGTATCTTAAGGAAGATTGACCACGTTCAGAAAAGACTGCAAGGTCAGAAGATGGAACTTTTTTTAATGGCGCCACTTGTGACTTCTATTCTCTTGAGATTAAGTAGTCAAGACTTCGAGAAGACCAGTGCCAAGAATCACTACTAGGTGCCAAAGGAGATCTGAACTGCGGAGAGTTGCAGTTGAATTTAGAATCCGCTAAAGGTCACGGATGCCGGAAGAACTCTCGAGAAGTTGGTCTTACAGCATAGGAGATTTCAAGAATCACGAAGGACAGCAAAGACTATCTCCGACAGGAAAATACAACTATGCCTTCCCGGCTCGCAGATCTCGATGCCGACTTTGGTTTCTTGTTGGAGGTTGAGTAGGTTTTGAAGACAATTGACCGGACCAAACTTAGCCACCAATGTCTCAATCTGGGAGACTTCTATTGTTCAGACATGGATAGAACAGAGTTGTATAATGAATTATATGTGACCGTAAAATTGTTCTTGTAAAGCGTCCTGAATTGGCAATAAAGACACCACAAGAGCTCACGTCTTTCATTGTCGGTTATGGAAGAAATGTGTGTTGTAGTTAGCAAGTTGCCTGGAAACTAACAACATGAAATTCAAAAGACTGCTTCCAGGCGACTGTGAAAGGCTTAAAATTGAAGGATGGGCGCGTAATGATGCGAAGCTGTATCAGCTGCTAGTTGTGAACGTTCTTTTAGCAAGCTGAAGGTCATCATGTCTTATCTGAGAGCATAAATGGGGTCAGGTCGACTTTTCGACTTGGCCTTGTTAAGTAGAGAGAAAGAAACCCTGGAAAATATTTACTTTAAAATTGCAATAGACCACTTTGCTACGTCCAAGATCAGGAAAATTCTCTGAACTTAAAGCGGTGATAGCTACATTGAATCTTTAATACAGTTAACAAAACTTGCTCAACTTGATACGCCAGCTAGCGTGTTTTTCCATTTCTTTTGTAATGGAGCTTTTTTGCAGCAATTTTTGCCAAGGTGAGGGGGTACCATTTGTCGCTTTGTCCCCTGTCGAAGGAAGGTTTCACTAGGCCTTTGCTTGGTATCTGGGGGGCGGGTACAAAATAGACTACTGCCATCATTGGCAGCTTGTTGCCGGATTAACTAACAACGTGAAATTCAAAAGACTGCTTCCAGGTGACTGTGAAAGGCTTACAGTTGAAGGATGGGCGCGTAATGATGCGACTCTGCTGCCGGTTTTGATTGCTATCGGTTTATGAAAGAAAAAGCATGTTGGAATTGCGCCCATAATAATCAGGCAGTTCACGATTTTAGTTAGGTCTCGGTCTAGGCGAACAGGCCCAATTCATTCTCAGTAATTACATCCCATATTATGATGGGTCTGTTGCACATTAAGCGAGGATGTAAACAACAAGTTTTAAGATGAAACGCCTGGGTTAGGATAGCCCTGACTACCATCAGGTTGTAGGGATTCTTAGCTGGGCATGAGGAAGATCGGCCCGGGTGGTTCTCTGGGAATCCGAAATGAGAGGGGCTTCAGGTAGCGACCCCATTGAACACTCGGTAGCGTTTTTCTTCTGTTAATAAATAATGCATGTACCATGCAACAGCAATCACGTCTAGAAATGCAAATTAACGACAATAACGAAACGATAATAGGCAAGCACGATCGCACCTAACATATGGTTATTATCTGCCGAATAATCCAATGCCACTGCCACTGGCATGGCTGACCAAGCCCCAAGCAGTGAGCGTTTAGATGCCAATTGGTACGTAGTTTCTTATGTGCTACGGTCAAACGACCAACAGATAAGCTTTATAAAGGTCAAACGTGCGTCCTTCCTTAAAGATCGCGTTTCCTTCATCCTTTGAAGCTACCATTCAATAATTCTGTCGCAAGGACGCATGTGGCATATAATTTACTGCAAGCATTGCAGTGTATTTTTTCGCTTCGTTCTTAGGTATCTTCTATACGGTTGGTTATTTCGGCTATACCGTCGGTTTTGGACTAGCAGCTGGAACGCTAAGCATACACACAAGCCTTCACGGTAAGTGAAATTGGTAAGGAGCATTGATTTATTGCATGCTTTGCTTCGAGCAGGCATGTTTGCCTGTCCATATACCGACATTGTAGTCAAGGACCACTGCTACGATTTATTTATGCTAAAGATAACCTGCTTACTGCACAAGCTTAGAAGCTGATATGCTGACCACTAAAGCTTAGCAGCTGACCTGCTGGCCGCGTAAGCTCAACAGCTGACCTGATGACCACATAAGCATTACAGCTGCTGGCCAGCTATCAGATAGCTAAGGGTGAACGTGTTAAACAACCATTATCAGCCCTTATTTAGATGTCTGTCGTCGATTCAATGCTTTTTTGCCAGGATCCGTCCCATCGAGGTTACACCTTAAACCCGGGTCTTGCTAGAAAGCTTTGCCAGTTAATTGTGACAATCCTCAGCAGTCATACTTCAGTCTATGTGAGAGCATATTGGGGAGAATTTATTTCAAATATATTGAGCATCAATAGCACAATCAGCACGGTATCATGATAGAAATAGGAGGTGCTGGCTCGTTCTCTGCCCTAGGAAAATTTGTTTGCTGTCATTCCAATGGCAAGCGGCCTTCGCTTGCTCTGCGCTCTGAAAATAATTAACCGAGAATACTACCTCTCGATGGTTAATGTTTCGTGCAGAGACAGTAGTGCGAAAACAGCTAGCAGCTTGCCATGAATGTTCACATAGTTTTATCATAGCGCTATCACACCGTAGTCAAAAATTGGTTTAAGCTCGACCCAGGTTCCTCATCTGTCGTAAAATTGTATGGCTGTGTAATATATGCTGATCTCGTAGCCAGAGGTAATCTTTTCTTTACGTTTTTAGATGTAGCCGTGAAACCCAGTAGCGATCGCTGGGTCGGTGCCTGGTGGCTGAGTTTCGTGCTATGCACAGTCGTCGAACTCATACTCGCTGTTCCACTGTTTTTCTTTCCGGCACGACTAAACAGGCCGGGCACAGCTAGCCTTCTCAATCTGAATCAAACGGGACACTGTGCAGCTGAACTCGTCAAGCTTGCACCAGCGACAACATTGAAGCTAGAACCGTCGCCGGTATTTGGATCCGAAGGCATAGAGCAGCCAGACGATAACGACAGTGGTCTTGACACTCATAAGGATGCACTGCCTAGTCCAAATGGTAGGCACAAGCTCTGCATCGTGGCGCTGCATACTGGCTCGCAGCAGTTTACCAAAGCCACCTGTGATCTGTGAGTTTGTGCTCACAAGTGCTCCATGTAAAGCGCGATGCTCATTGATGTGATCTTGTGGAGCATCTCTGTCTTCTAGATTTCAGAGTAGTATGCTCAGGAACGACTCAATAATAATAATAAGAATAATAATATATTTGACACAACACCCTCAGAGAACTCAATCTCCTTCTAGGTGCTTTGCAATTACTGCAAAGGAAGCATGATTCGAATTGTTAGTGGTAGCATGCTCAATAAACATCAAGAACAACTTGGTTAGTGGCAGCATGCACAGTGTCAGCATGCATAAGCACATAAAGGATGAATCACGGGGACCTGCTAAAAGTTGTAATAAATAGATGCGTTTTTAATTTCTTTCAAATGTTGTCAAATCAGGAGATTTCGTTACACAAGTCGGGAGTTAGTTCCAGGCTTTGGGGCATGCGAACTAAATGCACGGTCTCCAAAGGATTTTGAGGTTTATACGAGGTATAAGTAAACAGTTAGATTCCGAAAAGCAGGTGGTGCGATGCTTAGCCTGCAGGGGGAGTAGATCTGATAGGTAGGTAGGCTGGAGCAAGAAGAATGAAGGGACCTAAAAGTGAGCGACAAAGCCTTGAAGTCGATGCGATTCTTGACTGGGAGCAAGTCCAGGTCGGCGAGAAGTGGTGTGATGTGGCAACTGTGACGCTCGTGACATACAAGTCTAGCTGCAGACTTTGCACCAGCTATGTAAGCACTCGATTGCACAGGCCGGTAGACCAGCAAGCAGTGAGTTACAGAAGTCAAGACGGGAGGTCACAAATGCATGGTACAATGCAGGTTTAATATCCCTATCTAAGCAAGCCCGAATTGTAGCCATGGTATGTAACTGAAACTAAGCAGACTTGACTGTGGAGCTGAAATGGCCATCTACTGAAAGGTCACTTTGGAATATGACATATACATTTCGCATATATTCAGCAAGAGATATGCTGACAGAGCCGATTTTGAGCGTTAGTCTTTAGAAAAACGGAATTGTACTCGATTTTCCGATAGCTAGTAAGTTGGTTTTATCCTCATTCAATTTAAGAAACTTTGTGGTCATCCATGTGCGAATGTCATCAATACAAGCAACAATGGAGTTACGGGAATTCGACGTTCTTGTGGGCTGGGAGAATCAAAGTAAAAGTAAAGCTGAGTGTCATTGGCGTCAAAGTGAAAGCCTAGATTGTGCTTGGCAATCACATCGGCAAGAGAGAGAGTGTAAATCGTGAAAAAACTAAACCAAGCATGTAGTCCAGAGGTATCGCATATTTCATGGGTTCCTTGGATGATCTTTCACCATTCACATCAATATTCTGGTTTCCCACTGAGATTAGACCTAAACCATTGCAGAGCAGTGCCAGTGATGCCCGTATGAGATGAGACGCGCTTAAGAAGGACTTTATGATCAATAGTATCAAAAGCTGCCGAGAGATCGAGCAAAAAAAAACAGATACTCTACCAATATCTGCATTCATAAGTATGTCGTTGTACACCCGAAGCAATGCTAACTTTGTGGAGTGATTAGCTTTAAAACTGGACCTGAACAATTAGCAAGGTTTGAAGTTCCAATATATCAGTTCAGCTAGTCTGTTAATACTCGCTCTATTGCCTTTTATATTAACGGTAGAATTTAGACTAGGCGAAGTTTTCACAAGTTCTCTTGATCCAGTGTTGCTTTCTTGAGTAGCGGCCTGACTACAGCCTTTATGACAGGTGCTGGTACGTGACCTGAGTGTAATGACATTTTTATGATGTTAGTTACGCAAGGCAGCTGCAGATCAATGCATCGTATAGGCAAGACAGGGGGATTAGGGTCTAAAGAATTAGTTGTCTTCTTTGAGTGGAATATGAACTTCAGGGCGAGGTCACTAGAGACCTGCTTGAATGTAGACATTGAGGTGCTCCTTGGAATTGAGGGAAACCATTCCAGGGGATGCTCTCATCTTAGGGATGGACTCCCTGATCTTATTTATGTACTCGACAAAAAAGCTAGAGAAGCGATCTGCTATGTCATCGGTTAGACCTGTTGGTTGCGACCCCTTTAGGGGTCGAACGATCCTTTCATAGGGGTCGCTTAAGACCATCGGAAAACACGCATTTCCGATGGTCGTAGGTTCCTTATGATAATTATGACGAACAAATGATCTTAATTCAGGGCTGTTTGCATCCTTGCTATTTGATAAGCTGGGCCGTAAGGTTCAAATTACGACTCATGGTAGAAAAATCAGAGTTATGAAGTAACAACAAAAATAATCTTATGGTTGCGGTGGCCACATCATGAGGAACTGTATTCAAGGGTCGTGGCATTAGGAAGGTTGAGAACCACTGAGCTAGATTATCGCACGGATTATTTGGTAAGCAGCTAAAGTGGGAGCGGTTGAGGTGATGATTGGTTGTCGGCATCAGCATTTTTGGATTGTGCATCTGTGATTCAACAATGTTTTTATGGAAGCTGGACTTGGCCTTATGCATAAGACTCTCCTCCGACGCCAACTGCCTCAGTTTAGTTCATGTCTTTTAATGCACGCACCCACAGTAGCTTCTGCGAGAACTTGAGAGCCCGGATCGCTCGTTGCCACACTTCTATTACTGCAGCACCACAAGCAGAAAGAAATTTAGGCAGTATGTACAATTCTTTGCAATAAATGATTTTCAGATGCTTATTATATCTCCAGAATCCCCATTATACTAAGCCATGCGTGGATTGAGCAAGTGCCTCATTCAGCCTGATTCACAGATAATTAAAAGGTCTTATGGAATTTTATCCAGCTT
>WPIO01000048.1:1887500-1890000 GCA_009760855.2 Cristatella mucedo | reverse complement strand
AGCAGGCGATGCTGTGTCACTCGCTGTCTTTACTGCGTGCTCTCTTGCGCCAGAAATCCTGTGTGCTTCCCTCTATTTGCAGTTTTCAGTTTGGTCCTCGAGCAGGTAATGCACTTTTCTGCACTAGCATTCCCGAGAAAACAATGCGCCACTAATGTGAATTTCGAAATAATTGATGGCTCCGTGCGAAGCGTAGGACAATGCGTCGTTAGTAGTATAAAGAATAAACACATTTGTATTGTCAAAATGCTTGCAGAAATTAATTTCCCCTTCATACATGGAGCCTTGACAGTGCTGGCAAAGCTAATATCGCCGGGCGCGCGGCGAGATAGCGCCCAATGAACTAGCACCAAAAAATGAACGCTGCGAGACTCATCGATTAATAGCATAGATGTGAGGGTTAGGGTCAAGGTTGCTGTATGCGCAGAGTGCATCGGAAAAGCGGCAATTCGAACGCGCCTAGCTCATAGCAGCGAGGGCCAAGTCTGCATTCGAGACGAAGAGAAAATCCGGGCAAGTCTTGCTAGTCACCGCATACACGCAACAAGAAGGAAGGAAGGAAGGAAAGCACCGCGAGAAATCGCCGCCTCCACAGGCGGGCGCCGATTCGTCGATTTTGCCAGTTTCCTTTTTCTATCGGGCACTTGCTGATGAACTTCGCGAGCCTCGCGAAACCTGTACTGATGATACAGGCGTGGTCGCGGCCGCCGAGACCCGGAACGCACATCTTCAGTACCTCTGCAAAGCAAAAGACGCGTGCATCGTCGCATGGCAATGCAAGTCGCCGGAGAGATCTGCGTGGTCGCGGGATTGAGGGTGAATGTGACGAGGGGCGAAACGTGGTTCACTCACTTTCTGCGACAGTGTGGACCGCATCCTCTGGTTGACGATGAGCATGTCTTCGCGAATGTCGTTAATGCTCTGCAAAAGGCATATCCCAGTGAGAATTCTATCGATAAAGCGCACGCACAAAGTCGGAGTCGCAGAGCAAGACCGGACATCGAAAGGAGATGACTCGGAAGCGAAAGGATGACGGAAGGGGACGACGCCGCAAGGGGCGCCCTCTCAATGCAGCCATGCAGCCGCGGCGGCTCGCCCAAATCAAGTCGTCTTGTCAGTTATTAAAACAAGTCAATAGCAATGCCTCGTCGGTCGCAGTGCCTGCGTCGCCGACGTCACCCGCGGGCGTGGACTTGCAGCAGCAGCAGCGATCCGCTGCACTCGCTTCAGTGCCTCGTTCTCGCCACCGCCGGTGCGATGACGACTCTGCTCCGCCACGTCGTGGCAGTAAAAGGCTCGGGATTCTAGCCATAGCCGCATGGCCGAGCGTCCGAATAGAAGCTGGGCGTGCTCTGCGGCTAATTGCCCAAGAACGTTCGTGAAAGAACGTCCGCCTGAGCCGTGCATGCACGCTCTCGGTGTCACGCGACTGTAGTTTCACACGTCGCTTTCTTTTGTTCCTAACTTTATGCAGGCCACTGCCACGTATAGTTTACGACAGCGGCTAGCGGTACGCACTAACGAGCGCTTTCGGCAGGCGAAAGACGTTGCACCTCACTCAAAGCTTTTAGTGGTAAGCACTGAAAGAGCTGGGATTGAATCCGGACGCGAATATCCGCCGCATGATTTGGAAAGCGCTAGAATGACCAAATAATGCCCAAGTAATGCTTTGGCAGTGTCGCATTAAAATCGATTTAAAGTTTTGGCTACTATTCTCTGAAAAGCGTGCTCAAGCTTACATATCTTACGTCTCGCCCTGACCCTGACCTCTAACGTGCTCCTACCTCATACTTTTTCCAGTAGTTCTTGTTCTACTTGACAGCCCTAGTGGACTAAAATTCACAGCACAAATTCTGATTCGATGATTCTTTAGGAAAAAAGGAACGACAGAGCGGCTGCACGAGGAGACACACATGGACGAACATTCACAGACATCGTGCTGCCTTGCTTCCTAAAAAAGGAAGCCTGTTTGATAATCCAATCGATAGGGCACATGAACGGATTGGAGACGATGTGAGTTTGACTTTCTTCCCTGGAAGTCTGTCGTCGGTTGACGCATTAGTGATGTATACTGTCAGTGTCTCCGTCTGTAACTTCACAGGACCGAGAAGAGGCTAATTTCCACTTTTCCGTGACACATCGAAGAAGTTTTGTGCAACACAAGCTGAACCTGCCTAGCTTCGTCAGGGTATAATAAGTCTAAGATTGCACCATTCGAGTCTTTCAAAGTTCAGCAGAGAAAAGCTCAATTTCGAGATTCTAATCGTTAAATGTCAATGACTAAGCATCTACATACTTGAGTAAAACTGAGAGAAAAGACGGACTTCAACTTTATTACGAATTCCTGCGGCGCAAGAAAGCACCTAGTCACTCCTTGTAACATGAAACCTAGGTTTCGTGTAGATGCAACAGGAGATATGATGACAGAGCCCATTTTTAGCGTTAGCCTTTCCAATATCTGAATCCCAGTAGGTTTCCCCATAACTAATAAGTTGGTTTT